>JAMKPZ010003052.1:0-40324 GCA_024699675.1 Amphibolis antarctica
AGAACTAACTTTATAACCAGTGAAATCAAAAATAAATGCACCTTTTACTTTTATTGTGCCATAAGCAAAGCCATTTTGACCATTCTAGTCATTTATGGTTTGAGAAGGATAATATATCATTTTATTGTTTTAACATCAGCTGTAGCGGTGAAGGTAGAATTGGCAAGTCATCGCAGGGTTTTTTTTTCAACATTATTACAAGGTCCTAATTAGGATCTCACTCTCCGGCCCCTCGAAGATCTTACAACCGAAGACTCTTAAATATACGTTCAAAAGTATTTATCAAGTGAAGAGCATATCTAATTAACACGATTGTACGTATTATTGTAGCATTTACCAAAGTTTCTATAGATTGTCTAATGATAAATGACAATAGCTTGAGAAGCAGCACATGACATCAGCCAATTAGCCGCCAAACCACCAAGGTATGTTGTGACCTTTAGCAGGCAAGCAAGATTGCTTTGTAAACTGATCTCAATCTGCTCGAACAATCCACAATCAAGACTCCCATACCTTCTCGTACAACTGATATAAAGAAGCATCAAGGGATGCTTCACCTTTGAAACTTTGTAATTACAAGATTACATTTTTAAAAGGCACGCTAAATTAAGTTTATAGTGTGCTATCTTCTATTACATGCTCCTATAATACTTTACATGAGTCTTAAAGACAAGTGAGCATAGCCCCCCTGATGCATTACTAACCATTATTCTTATTGAACCTGGGACGAAACCAGCCACTGATTTCCCTATCATCGTCATCATCACTGGTCTCACACAAAGTAGAGTGACAGAAATTGACAGAAGCACTTGAAATCTTCTCCTTATCAGCCTTTGATCTGTCACTGGATTTTCTGTCGTCATTCCACTCGTGATTACCAAGTGCATCTTGAGAAATACCTTTCTTGCCACCGGCAATGGGAAAGTCTTCAAACTTCATAAAATTTTTGGGGTCGCCGTCATCATCATCTGAGCTCCAAAAGGCCTTATCTTTGCCCCGCATAGGATTGTCTGGTTGAAGAGAATAGTTCTGATTATTTTTATAGGGTACTGTACTTTGTTTGTTGGCATCAAGTTGGAAATCAGCAGAAGCGGTTTTAGCAACTAATGCTTTTGGTCGTTTCCAATCACATCTTAAGCATACAGTGTTCCTCCGAAAGTTGACAAAATAGCACCTGCATATCAAACACCATGTTAGACTTCATTAAAGTTTTGAGCAATGGAATCACCTAAGGATCCATATCCCTGTTATAAGTAGAGGATTGACAATAATCAAAATGATCTTTTGACCATTTTTCTTGTCCTAACATAATGTCAGAGTCAGGTTATCAAAAAGAGACAATGCTTGTGAAACAACCATTACAATATACTACATAGAGGTAGAATAATGTGTGCTTACCAAAAAAACTAGTTAAGGTTTTAAAGTAACAGTGTATCTTCGAAAATTTCAACAAATTTATGCCAGGAGATAACTTTCAAGGATGTCAAGTGGACCACTCTGTTTTTCTCAAGAAAAGCAATAGAGCGTGTGTAATAAATGAAGTGCATATTTATGATATCATTCTGAGATGGAGCACCTTTGCAAGTATATTGGACATCAAAGAAAATCATGGAAATATTTTTGCTATTAAAGATTTAGGAATCACAAGATATCTCCTTATGATCAAGCTTGCTCATGGAAAGGAGAAAATGCTCATGACAAGAAGAATTAATGTAGGCCCTAGATCTTCTATAGGAGACAAGTCTTCTAAATGCATAAACTAGAGAAAACTCTAATTGATCAAAATCAAACCTTTTGAAAACTCTAATTTCATAGGTTTGTGGAAATTAGGAATTTATCTTCATAGTCAACAATCTAATTTTTATGAGAGAACCAATCACATAAGGAGTTGTTGTTGAAAGATTTACTATGGGAGTACATGATAAATACATTTGGATATAATAAGAGAAGTGGCCAGAGATAAGGTCATGCATGCAGATGCTACAATAAAATAAGGCAAACAAGAACGTAAACATTCTAAAAACAGCAAGGCATGCTAAGAATGCATAAAGAATAAAACAAGAGATGTAAATGAACAAAAAACTTACGATGGACACTCCCACTCCCCTGGACCAAGATGTCGTTGAATAGGCTTCCCATTGCACTGTAAACATTTTGTGTTCTTGGCAAAGTTTAAAAAACTACACCTGCAAACCAAAGAAATATAAAGTAGTACTGCTAGTTTTTCAAAAGGTAGAAAACAAAGAACAAGAACTAAGCATTACGTTTTGCATATCCAGTCCCCTCTTTTGAGAGGAAGATGCTTTCGTTCTTCTTGTAATTTATTCAACTTTTCCTGAGAAATTTCATCACATCGCAGGCATCTTATGTTTTTCTTGAAGTTTAAAAAGTCACATCTAGTAGATGAGACAAGAATGTCCATATATTAGATTTCTGAAAAAGGGAAAACATTAAATAAAAATAATTTCTAAGCCACACAGAGAGAGAGAGAGAGACTGACTTTGGACAAATCCAGTCACCTTCCCTCGTAGAATTTGAATGGCTTTTAGGCATTTCCTTTCCAATAGATTGCTGTAATGTACTTGAAACATTTCTAGGTTCTACTCGGGGACAGTCTGACTTAGCCTCGTTAGCACTGTGTGCCAGCATGTCCTTGAGGAGCTTTCTTGAAGATTCTCTGATATTGCTGTTTACACGAAATGAGCTATCTACAGAGCCATTTATCATATCCAGACCATATGTTAGTAAGATGCGCATGACATCTACTGTCCTACCACCCTCAACTTCACAAGCTTCCATATATGCCCTTTCACAATTTCCTCGTGAATTGCACTTACCACAGACCTAACCAGATGCATCAGAAAATGTGCATTATGGCATGTATGGTATCACTGATATTTTATTCAGAAGCAGTCTATACATCTTTGACAAATTACAAAATCTCAACTAACGAGTTTGACGTATACATTTGCCTCTTGAATGCCAAGGTAAGCCCTTAATCGTTTCCCAGAATTGACAACTTTTCTATCCAAGCTAGGACATCCACATCCCACAATGACATTGATATCATTTTTGGTTAAATATCTGCACCACAATCGTATTTGCAAGGGAATTAATATAATTATACTTCTGTATACACAGAAATGCACTTTAATGACTTAAAATCGAAAGATATAAGGAAATATATTACAATTGGACCAGGAGAAAAAATCCTAATATTTCTCATATAATTGCTTCAATGAAGCAATACAATGAGACGACTATGCAAGAACCACAAGTCTCAACACGCCATAACTTGAACAACACCCTCATCATGCTTTCCATTTATCTGACTTGTACTTTTTGGTCCATTTGCCAAACCAAAATACACATAAGTCATTGAACATATTCTTAACAAGCAGATTGCTGATCAAACTCAAAAATAGCATGTTTATATTTTCCATCTTTCACACTCATTCAATCCTCGACCAAATTACAAATTAAATTGAGTTAGTTCGAACCAATCATGCAGTTTTTCTAACGAATTTTACAAGACTGGTTATCATTATCGTTTAAAGTCTGCATCAGTCACATTCATTCTATCTGTTAACAAAATTACAACTTAAATGTAGACTAGTGGAAAAAATCCATTACAACATCCAACATCGACGCTGTTATTCGGTTCAAGCAATGCATCAAACAGATCTCAGGCACTCCAAACGAAATGCTCGACTAGACATCCTCGCGTGAAACAAAAGCAATGCTTAACCCTCGCATGTTTCTACTTACTTGAACAGGTCGAATCGGTCTCTTGCGAAGTCGAGGCACGCGGTCCGGATCCGGTTGGTATCCTTGGAGCTAAGAAACGGGTTCTTGCAAAACACATCAGGTCCGTCCATGTACCCCTTCTGCAGCAGCATCTCAGTGAGTTCCTCCAATTCCGGCAAGTGATTGGAGAAGGTCACAACGCCTCTCCCGCATCCTTCTTGACCTGGCTTTAGTTGGGTCGGGGAGATCGTTTCCATGGGCCGGAGCTCCCCGACCTCTCTCGGGGTGGAGGGAGCGGAATGTAGGCCTGTGTTAGACATGGATTGGGTGAGAGAAGGACGAAGGAGGATGACCGACGATCGCCGCCGATGACTCCCCAGAAGGGGCGGCAGACGACGGGGACCGACCATCGCGAAGAGCCGAAGACCACGATTTCGTCTCGGCGGTGCTTTTCTTAAAGTTTCGAAACGACCTTCGGTCGGCCCATCCAACCGGGCCGGTGATATAGGGCCCGGCCCAATTGATAAGTATAAGTTACTCTCACGACATCGGATAAGAAAAAATGAAATGATTTATTGTAAACAAATCGACCGTATTAATTACAAAAGAGGGTCAAATTATTGTCGGTAATTATAAAAAAATTATCACCGACGTTAAAATATTATCAAACTATTTTTTTCATCAAGGAAGGTGTGTAAACTTCACCGAAATAAATTTTTTTAATGATTAAGATGAATGTTTCATTTAATAACAAAGTATTTTAAATTCAATGACCGTATATGGTTAAAGTTAAAGGTAATAAAGTAAATAGAACAAAATTGTGTGATAAATTATGAGGTAAAAATTTATATAATAATGATAATATGTATAAATTTATAAAAAATTAATTTTACAATAAACTACCTCGTTACCAAATTAAAACTAAACTTGGTTAGATGTCAGCACATACTTTTTCAGGTTACAAAGAAGTAAATATTTGTAATTACTTTAATATGGGATTTTCACACTCTGAAATTTATTTTTGATTTAAATAAATTTTATTTTTTGTTTAGACCTCTTTCAAATTACTTCTTCTAATAAAAATTTATTAATTATCATGAAAAATAGTTGTTTGCACTGATAATGTTGAAATTGAATGTGATCATTGATACATTTCTCAAGCATCAAGAAATTTTAATCTTGATGATTCATTAAATTTCTTGGATAATGAGATTTAAATCTAATAGAAGTATTGCATCCCTAGATGTCATTACATTTAGGTCTTATTTGTTTGAGTTTTAAAAGTTACTGCTTACGAATATTTATATATCATTATTATCGTATAAATTCTTATTTACAATAACAAATTTTAAGTTTATTATAATAATTAATAATCTTAGATTTAAAATTTAAAATGTAAGACGTATGCTTAGACTTCATTTTGAAATAAAATTTGTAAAAAATTTTAACGTAGAATATATATTTTAATAAATAATATAATAAAAATAATTTTTTTTACCGTACTTGTTAATCTTGATGATTCATTAAATTTCTTGGATGATGAGATTTACCGTACTTTTTTACCGTACTTGTTACCGTGCTAGTTAAGTAAAAACTTTTTTTTTTTCGAAAAGTTTACTTTTTCAAATGAATTTATGGAAAAGAAAGTAAAGGATTTTGTGAAAATATTTGAACGAATAGTTTGAAAACTAATGAGATTCGTTTGATAAGATTTTTTTTAACTTTAAAAGTAAGAAAAAAAAAATTTACTTTAACTTTTTATATCAAATATTTTTTAAAAATTTTTTAAATTATTTTTAAAAAATTATATTAATTTTTTTTTCATCATTATTACGTTAAAAATGATTTTTATTCGAATAAAATTATATGTAAACGTCTTTGGTATCCTTTGTTTAAATATTTTAGAAAAATAAGTTAAGTTTCGTAATTTTTTTTTAAATATATTATTTATTATAAAAATATAATAAAATTAATTTAATTTTATAAATAATAATAAAAAATTTAAAAAAATTGATAAATGATATTACACTCTCAATCAAACGACGCCTTTATAAAAAGTTAGTTGGGAATTGCGTAAGACTGTCAGATAGGAGCCACGCCATTTTCAAATCTTTTGTTAAGTTTATAATATTGGAATTAAAAATTTATAAATAAAATAATATTATTTTAAAATAATAATTTTCATTAATGTAAAAAACCCTAGTAAATACTGTTGTCTTTCGGTTTCTTCACGGCTTCACTCCAGGGCAGTTGCTGCTCAGGCACCTGACCAGCACCAAACCCTAGTAAATACTGTTGTCTTTCGGTTTCTTCCTGCAGATCTCTCCCCATTCCTCTCGAAGTTTTCGCTGGCGAACGCCCCCAGTCCTTTTGCCGAGTCTTCTCTTCGCTTGATCGCTTCCTCTTCCTCTCCCCTGCTACTGACCCCCACCTCACTGCTCCTCCCTTCGGATCTCTGCAATCTATGTGCGGATTCGAAATGTTTCCGATTTTTTCTTCTTCTGGGTAGGTAATTTTTGTGGAGAAGGATTCCAATAGTGGCAAAAGGGGGTGGGGGCGGGGGCGGGGGCGGGTGGGTTTCTTATTTGGGTGGCGGGATTCAGTTTTGGAAGCTCCCCTGCGGTGAAAGAAAACGTAAGATCTTTGCTTGTGTCTCTTCTCTCTGGTTGATTCTGTAAGATGCCATCTGTGTTTTCTACGCGAGCGAGAAGGAAGACGACCCACATAGGATTCTACCGGGTTCCTGCAGTTTTACCACTCAGCTGTTAGTAATCGTGCTTTTGTCCCCGCTGAGATGCAGCAGCAAATGCACAGAGTTTTGGCGTTGGAGAATGGGAACGATGCCCCAACGAAATCGCCCAGAGTTTTTTCCTCTACCATCTTGACCTTCCTCCTCCTGTTCCTGTTTCTCGGTTTTGGGTTCACCCTGGTCAGTGTGTACATGACCCGCCCTTTTGGAGTTCAGAACTTCGTCGCCATGACTGCTAGATCTCTCAACTCTTGCTTTGATGAACCAAATAACCTCAGCAGGTGGATCAGGCCCTTGCCCACTTTGATTCACTCCATGAGTGATGAGGAGCTGCTCTGGAGAGCATCTTTTGTTCCTCAGATCAGCAAGTATCCCTTCAGAAGGACTCCTAAAGTTGCATTCATGTTCCTGACAAGAGGACCTCTGCCACTTTTCCCACTATGGGAGAAATTCCTAAGTGGACATGAGGGGCTGTACAGCATATATATCCATTCCTTGCCGTCTTACGAGGCCAAGTACCCACCTGGCTCCCCCTTCTTCCGTAGACAGATCCCTAGTCAGGTACTCTCAAGTTACTTTCGAATGTATATTTTTTGGGAGGGCCTTTCATTGTACTCATGCCATCATTTCATGGCATTCACAAAGTTACCATATTTCCGGCACTTGATCCGTGTTTTGTTGCTCTAGAGTTTTTTTATGTTAGCTACCGTGATTTGCATCGTGATCTCTTACTTGTGCAAGTAACTAGATTTTACTTGTGTATTCATGTTCAACTTGCATGAGTTGGAGGGCAGCTGTCTTTTATTTGTGCAATTTATATACATCATTCTGGGAGAATAAACTATCGTATCCTTTAAGTTGACAATGATCGAAATTATTGTTTTTGTTGCAACCATTTTGAAACAATTTCATGGATTAGCATACGTACTGGTAGTTTATCAGATTACGTGTATTTAATTTGATAGACTTGTTTAAAAAGCTCTGCAGAGAATAGTTTAATTGACTTAATTTGGAATTAAATATTTAGTATAAAATTATCAAACCTGTCTTGAATTTTATTGCTGACCTACATAATGGAACCACGATATTTAATCCTTGATGTTGTTTTTTATGTAAATCCACAATGTTAGAAAGGGAACATTTTTCTTCCAATGATAGCATATATTATAGTTGGTCTTCCCTCATTTTACAACTCCTTGAGGGAAGAATGTCCTAGGATCAAATCAAGCAAAAACATTACCAATATCAAAAAAAAAACTTTTTTCTATCAATTCTATTATTTGATACTTCTAAAAGCCATTTTCTTATCTTAAAAATGAGTTACATGTTGGTATCCTGAACTTAATCATCTTTTGATATCTTGAACTTTAAATACATCAGTGCGGTACTTTATATTTTCATTTTGTATCACAATTGTAGTCACCTGTGACCTTAATGTAGACAATTGTGACTCCATCAAGGTTACAAGTAACCACATCGAGGTTACAAGAGACCACATTGAAGTCACAAGTGATCATAGGTAATCCAAGATAAGTATAAGGTACCCAAGCAATATTCAAGCAAACTTCAAAGTCTCGAAGTGATACATTGAGCAAAGTTCAATATATCATCATGTAATAATATTTTTAAAAAAAATATTATCAATCCCCACATTGGCATAGATATTATAGAATGACAAATGAGAATCTGTTTCAGGGCACACGTTTGAATTATATTGTGTATAAAGTATATGAACTGGATCACTTTGGAAGATTTATGATTGGAAATGTGATCCTTTGGCTAACCTGAGCAATTAGCAACTGCTAATGTCTTTTGTGGCACTCTCATTTGAAAGGGAGTGATGGCATCTCATAGGTTGTGTTGGTTTTGGGACTATAATATTGCAGGCTCCCTCACACCCTCCTCGATTGTATCAACCTTAGACAACCTCCTCTACAAAGTACAAACTTAACATTTTGCCTTTTTCTATTTTCCTTTTCTTCAATGGAGGAAGATTCTTTTCTCATTATCTCTTTTGTGCAAAAGCTTCTGTTCACCATCCTTTTTATACTTCTTCAAAATTGTTTCTTTAATTTCTTATATACGTAAGTGCTGTCAAAATTGAGATTTCAGTGACTGAGATGAAGTTAAACATCAAAGGAACACATATTCACGTTGATATTTCACCATGCTTAAATTCAAATCTCTCTAAGAAAATACCTTTTTCATTGAATGCATCTGTACTCGTGGATAGTACTTGTTTTTTGTCAAGCACTCTTCAACCTCATTTTTACCTTAAAAACCTGAGAAAATACTAATTTAACATGTTATTTTTAAAGAAAAGAAGTATAAAGATATTATATATTGCTAGACACGGGAGACAATTTGTACAGCGTCGGATTCTTTTTTCAAAAAAGCATCTAACCTTGAGAGATACTTCTTATTTTTCTCTTATAATTATTTTTTTGATTTAAATTTAATCATATAATTACGTATTAAAATTTCAACCTAATGTAAGTTATATTTTTTATGATATTCTTAATCAATAACTAAAATTTAACAAAAAAAATTGATGACTTTTCAAACCTTTAGATGAAGGATTGTTACTTATTTGATTAAAATGTAAATTTTACCATGTATTACTAGTCATTTGGTAACTTAATCTGTATGGTTACTTCTACCTTTCTGTGCATATTTATAAGAAAATACAAGTACACATTTATAGAAACTGCCCTGCTCTTTGACACACAGAACAAGGTGAGTAGATATACCTCCATACCATGATATAATGACCTTTTTCATGGTACTGCAGAATGCACAACATTATACCTTAATTTCTGATAGTCTTGACATAATGCTGAGTTGGTTGTTGTCTTCGAATTCTTTAGGTGTCTGAGTGGGGACGGATGAGCATGTGTGATGCTGAGCGACGACTTCTTGCAAATGCATTGCTTGACATCTCCAATGAATGGTTTGTTCTGCTTTCAGAGTCATGTATTCCGCTGTACAATTTCAGCATAATGTACAAGTACTTGATGAGATCTCGATACAGCTTCATGCAAGTGTTTGATGACCCAGGCCCTTTTGGAAGGGGCCGATATAATCCAAAAATGTATCCAGATATCAACATCAGCAACTGGAGAAAAGGGTCCCAATGGTTCGAAGTGAACAGGAAGCTTGCTGTCTCTCTTGTTCGGGACATCAAGTACCGTCCAATATTTGAAGAATTGTGTAGGCCTGCGTGTTATGTGGATGAGCATTACTTTCCCACCATGCTCTCTATGGAGGCACCCCATCTCCTGGCAAATCGAAGTGCCACCTATGTGGACTGGTCCAGGGGCGGTGCTCATCCAGCTACTTTTGGTGCGGCAGACATAAGGGAGTCGTTCTTAAAGAAGATCATAGAGTCTGAGAAGAAGTGTGACTACAATGACCAGCAGACTTCTGTTTGTTTCCTATTTGCAAGGAAGTTTTCTCCGAGCACTCTGCAGCCCCTCTTGGAGATGGCGCCCATGCTTCTTGGGTTCGGTTGACGATATCGAAGTGGTGCCAATTGTTGTTGGTGCTTTTGGCATCAGGTGGAATGCTTGATTTTTACCTTGTATTTGTTCTGTACAGGAAGCAAATATTAAAAGCAGGGCCTAGTTTTCGCATAATGTTTTGGTGTGGTGTTCATTTTGGGGATTTGTTATGATGTAGAAAACAAATCGACAGATTGTTCTTATTATGGTCGATGGAAACAGTTGCAGATGCAAAATAAACTACGGAGGCTTTTCAATTCATTCTGTAGCTTATGCAGAAAGCTAATCCTATTCATCTGCTTATGGTATCCTTTCAACGCACAAATCAGACACAAATATAACACAACCAACGCGAATTTGCTTCCCAAAAAATCGATAGAAGCCCAAACACTCCATATGTATTATTTGTAAAGCTCAAATGTTTGTATATTTTATCTGTCTGGTTTTTTTTTTCCTGTATATCTGTCACATTGCATGTGTTGACACTGCAATTGAGTATTTACTCACACTCATGGTAACAAAGATCAAAGATCAAAGTCATACCGGTAACAATTTGATCTTGGTAAGTTTAAACCAGTAACAATTTGTTTTCCATGATTTAATGTATAAACTCACACTCACGTGTAAACTTATCATGATTTAATGTGGTCTTCTTTCTGTCTTGGTAAGTTTATACCAGTAACAATTTGTTGCGATTCTAGCGATATGCTTAGCTTTCTCCACCGTATTTATTACTCACACTGTTTTTATCATGATGAAGAAAACAACTCGTCAAATTGTTGCCCATCAAGAAATGCAACATCATTCTTGCATTCATGTGAACCGCTGCCACATCAATGTTTTTATCTTTTTGGTAATAGTTGATGTTCTTACATCCATGAAGGAGGAAAGATAAAGAATGTGGAGGAGAGGGAAGTTACTTTGGATACAACTTATTTAAGCAAGCACACACCAGCCATTGTTCACAATTTAGCAAATGAACGTGTAGTTTCACAATCGGCAACAACTTACCGTTGCAATCAAGTGTAGACTAACTAGCATCCTTCCAAATCTCTCCATCTGAGGTATATTAATCCTGCACGGTAGTGTGTGTATGCACCTGCAACGACAAGAACATGGAACAGCTGGTGACTATGCCCAGCAATGTCAAACCTTCCTGGTTTCCACCTCTCCGGAATCCTCATTGCATAGACCAGCGCTCCGAGTCCATAAAAAGCTCCCATCAGTAGCTCATACCCTGTTGTGTGAAGCACCTCTGTTCGATGCTGAAACATGATTAGCTTGTGCAGCACGGGCACAACACCTGAAATTCCCATGCCGGAGAAGAGGAGGGCTCTAATGGACCGAAACTCCGGGTTTTGGAAGAAGGGTAACAATGAGACCATAATGGTTGTGATGCCAATGATGGTGATGCATCCCATGTAAAGATTGCAAAAGAATGGATCACACATGAAAGAATAGTAGACAGAAGGGTAGAAGGAGGTTGCAATGAGGGCTGCAATACCAGCATAATCAAGGCGGAGCATTATGTATGCAAGACGTTGAGAATGGCAGGAGAGCAAGTGACATGTGCTGCTGGCAAGAAGGCAGAACATGGCACCTCCTAGAAATGCAAAGAATGGCCAGCGTGAGATTGGCTTTGCTAGCAATGGCGCTATCATGTTGGATACTTCCTCCTTCACGCTTTGCTGCATTTCATTGAAAAACTTGCAGGTCAAATGTAATACATATGTTAGCAATATGGTGTTTAACTTAAGTTGATGCTTGCAATTATTTGGGAGAGATTCCATACAAATATCAGCCAAGATCCATATGTGTTGTACATAGAAATGCTTTCTAAATGAAAAGTTCTTCGATTCTTTTTTGGATTTTAGCAATGATAGATGAACAAAAATATAGAAACTTTTAACAAAGAAAAGCTGTTCAATAAGTAAAATTCATACAAGCAATGAAACAAAATAACTGAAAATTACCAGAACACATATGTCTGTACGATTGGAGCGAGAAAATCTTTGTGGCCAACAATTAATGAGGAGTTCAACTAGATGCCAGCGAGAGGGTGACGAAAGTGAATCCAATGAAGGGAAAGAAATCTTTAATTCTTCTTGGAATTTATGCAGATCAGATATGTGTGGCAGTGAAGGAAGGCAAGTCATAACGTCTGAACGTATCTTATACAAATCAGCCTTTTTCAATGCATCCTGGAAATGTTGCAGAGTATGGAAATCCATGACCTTTGGAATCTTCATTGTCGTGTATATCGTCAGAGTAAGAAAGATGAAAAATCCAATCAAATGCCTGAAATATTAAAAGCAAAAATAAGTAGTCTTATCCTTTGAACGGTGATGATAATGTTCAACAACTATAACTGTTTCTTACAGATGATGACTATAATTAACATCTCAATGGCTATTCAATGCAATTTAATCCAAAAAATGAAGCCATTCAGCTCCTCTCAGCAACCATTGGTTCATAAAATTGAAGACCAATCAGGCAGGCCTCTAAATCTCAAAGCTGGTTTCCCAGTAGCTGCATTTCAACACTTATAGTTTTACAGGTTCCCACGATTCATTATAATTTGACAAATCTTGAGGCATGCCTCATCAGTTGTAATCCCAAATCAGGCAGACCAATAACTTGACAATACAACAGTTATAAAATTCAGAGTTTCGCAAGGGCCTCAATGGCATGCCTCATCTTCATGACTCCCATCAACCAGGATGGTGTCTAAATTAACAATATTCTCTCATTCTAGGTCCAGGCAAAGAACTAGTAAAAAAGGGACAAGTGTTTTTCACTGTTTTTCTAGAAAAAGGAAAAATGTTTGGTCTACTGACAAATTTTGCATACATCTATAAGCATGTGAAGAAAGAATTAAGTAAGAACAACAAAAACCAACTGATTATTGAAAAAAAGACTAATCAATCAATCAATGCATCAGCTTCACTATGTGGGGTAGAAACAAAAATTATTTCATTCTGCTATTTTTATCCAACACCATATTCTTTGGTATATTATATGTTTTTAAATATTTTTTAATAACCATTTAGTTTTCAATCTTCCTCTATGCCTTTTAGTTTCACCTAGACTTACTAACTCTTACTTTGGTAAAACTACATCTATAAGTCTTTAACATGACTGAACCCTTTAAGATGATTTTTTTCTCCAATTAGCATAAAACTCGTTCAAAGTAATCAGGGCAAAAGGTGATTTCAACCCAACAACCCTTGATACATCTGAGGCAAGAGCTGAGAAGTAAGATAATAGGATGATTAAAGTAAAGTAATAAATAAAAAAATGAAATAGATGTATGGCACGATAATAATGACCCGTTCATTGAACTAGATGATAACTTCATTCAATACTATAAACCATATTGCATAAAAAGTGCAAAATTGATGTCAATGTACTTTCTATATAGATGCCTTCTTTTTAGCCATGCAATACAAAATTGAATGGCTAAAATTTTCTAACTGACAAAGATAAATTTAGTGGTATATAAACTTCTTTTGCCCATGTGTGGAATGTGAATAGAAAATGTCAAGAACTCAACATAGATGAAGATAGGAAATATTTCTGTGCATTTGGGAATAAGAAAGCATAAGCTGTGTATTTGTGTAAAAAATTGAAAGAAGATTAAGATAACAAGCAAAGAGAGTGAAAAGATAAGCAAAGGAAGATGAAGAAGAGGATACAGAAGTAGAGGAGCAGAAGAAAGGGAAATAAAGCACCAAAAGTGAAAAGAACCAATATTAAAATTATTGCATTTTAATAAGGCAGCAGAGGTGATTAAGACGATGAAGCGACCAAGGCACATGAAGGCAACCCGAAGTGATTACTTGATTGAATCCAATTGGCAAGAGATTGGTTGAGGCGACCCCGTGTTTGGCCAAGCTTGATAGCCTGAGGCAAGATCAAAATTTGTGTTAACTATGCTCTCACTCTCTTTCAAATGAATATATTTTTTATAGTATAAGAAGTCATCCCTTACAACATTCTCATCTGGACCACACTTACTTTTTATACATGTTATTCGACAATGCAATCAATAGGTACAGAAAGACACTAGATCCTAGATGATATTGACTTGAACTAGAAGAAGTAAACTAAAGGGCCAAAAGGTGCATGTAGTTCACAGGCTCACTCACTGCAATAAAATACCCAACAATGTTATACCAAGTGAAAAGCAAGTCCAAGGTTAAGGATGGCAAGTCAATGAAATACTTGAGGGTCGAGCTCATCCAAGGCATCTCTTTGACCAACGGTTTGTGTTGGGTGAATAGACTTATTAGATCTTTCTTTTGAGTTGAGAGGTATTCTTCTATCACATAAACTCCTATCTCATCATTTCAATCTAATCTACTTTAACTATATGAATGTATATGAAAAAAGAAATGATGGGGAAAAAAACATAATAAGAACATGAAGAAAGAGTTGATGGTTGTTATTTTTAATCTCAGGTACTAGTACCTTTAATAGGAAACTGAGCCCCAAATTATTTGCAAACAAACAAAGAGTAGCTTTGAGAGTACAATCATCGGCCCTGTTTCCAACAAAATCTGGCTATCAAGCTTAGGTAAATAAAACTCCCATTTTTGGGTTGTCAACCGCTATTGTATTAATATGTGGGATTTCTTGCAACCAAAGAAAATACCAACTAAAAGCTGTAACGGGTCAAATACAAGAAGTTGGCATAACGATTAGCTGGAGAAATGTGGAGAAGAAATTTCCATCCAAAATCTAGTAGTTGGGCCGTTTTCATCCTACCAATCAATTGACTACTGCCTAGGCTAAATGGCTCTCAGTCTTGCTTGCTTTAAATGTAATGAAATGTTTGGAGCATGTCAGGACCACACAATAAGAAGTATGGGAAGAGTTTGAAGAAAATCACGCAGGAATCATGGCAACATACTCGAATCAAGTCTTGACAGGAAAATAGTTGCTTTAGATGTAATGAAATGGGTGGTAAGAATTAATTAAGGTTGGGATTGGGAACGGGCAATTCTACTTGCATTCCACCCTCGAGAGATGGGTTTGGCATTGAGGATACTGTTGCAAAGGCATCCCAAAGGAGATTCAGATAAAGGGGGTTCTTCCTGCATGCACTGAAGAGATGAAATTTAAGCAAACACATAAAAGGCGCACACGCAAAAGCAAAGCAATTAGATGATAAGAGACAAAGGGAGACGGGGTTCTGGGAGCAGTAAGCCTTACGTCCAGACATTAAGCGTCTCGTTGTGGATTGTGAAGATGCTGAGGAAGGTCTGCTTCAGAGGCCACTCACACCGGTAATGCCCGAGGATGTACTCGTTATCCTTGAGGTAGTCGGGCAGAGAATGGTACTCCACGAGCTGGTGCTTCACCTTCTTCCACAGCCGCTTCCCCTTCCCTTCCATCTCCATCCCGCAGCCTCTTCTCCTCATCGACCAGCCACCACCAAACCGCACAAAGAGGAGAGGTAAAAAGACACACACACGGACAACCCAGTTGGGTTCCCCACCGAATCTACCAATACTCCAATGGTATCTTCCTCAGATATGGCCGGTGCCTCCGCAGAGAACCCCCAAAAAAAAAACAAACCAAGACAAAAACAAAACAAAACAAAATCCGGTGGAGGACGACGGCCGGACGGAACCCCGGGCGGTGATTCGCCGCAGGTGGACGTTCTCCGACGGACCTGGTCCGGTTGTCCGGGTTTTCTGAGAGAGCACGGGTGAATGGAGTGCACGCGTGTCAAAAATAAACGGTCGTAGATGTCCGACCGGCTCTTTCCTGGCCGTCCGATCCCCTTGACTTCGTCGTCATGGGGACGCCAACAACGTCCGACGACGTACTCTGTTTTGTTTGAATCTTATTTCCGTTTCTTTTCTCCCTTTTCCGCTTCGGGGAAAGATCCTAATGTGTTCGTTTCATGGTTGTTGTAGTGGACTTGTTATTTATTTTCGTTTGTAAATTCCTATTGGTCACCGGATGTTTAAAGTCTTCGTTTTGTTTTTTTAAATTTCTTATATATTTCTACAAATTACTTTTCGTCATCTTAATATAGAATTAATAAAATCATTTGTAATAATCGAATTGATTAAAACCAACGATATCTGCAGCGTCCCCAATGGGAGTGTAAAAATTACCATCGTTATAAAAAACATGTACAATTGATTAATCCATGGCATATTCTACTGAACGTTAAAGTTTCAATCCAATTTATGTTATATTTATCCCAAAAAAAATTTAAAAATCGACATTTGAAATTTAAGTAAATTTAAAACATTAACGTATATTTTTAAATCATCTAATTTCGAAATATATAAACACGCTTCTACAATTCTATGTATTTACTAGAATTTAAATATATTACAATCCCATCGTGAATCTGACTTTTCATTTTTACTTTTTTTAGAATTTTTAATTTTTTTTACTTTTTCTCGTGTGCAATAATGTTATTTATTAAATACAAATAAATAAAGAAAAGAACATCTCTTTTGTTTCCAATTTTGACTTTTTTGCGTTTTATTTGGCCGAAACGTTGCTTTAATTTTCTGGAACGAGTTTAAGAAAATCGAGATTATCATGTTGGAAAATTAAAATGTACCACTCGGTAATCAATTTTATACTAAAAATACGTAAACTCGTATTTACATGGTCCAGTGACATTATAGAGAAGGTAATTTCTTGTAACTAAATTTTGAAAAATATAATCGTAAAAGCACGTATGTTTTAATTTTATTCTAATTAAGAAATATAATCTAATTACCTTATAATATAGCCTTGCTAAAACAGTTGATTGAAGGCATTTTTAGTTAATTGGCTGGTTTTTTTTATTTTTTATACTTGGTTTCGTATCACACTAAATTATTATATCATCGACAATGGAATTCACTCAATTAAAAAAAAAAATGCAGGAACACCTACATAGAGACTCTTCTCATTTTTCGATTATCACTTGGATTTATATATATATAGACGTGCTATGCTAGGAGGTTTAAATATATGTTCACGCCAGCGAGGCTTTTAAACATATTTTCACATGAATTAATGCTAACACGCCTAATTTTCTATTAATATTCAATATTTCCAAAATATTTATAAAATGTAAAATCATAATAAAAAAATTGTATGGGGAGAAATGTACACAATAATTAAAATGTATAATGAATACCACACACAAACGAGCGTCTGGGTGGTGTAGTCGGTTATCACGCTAGTCTCACACACTAGAGGTCCCCGGTTCGAACCCGGGCTCAGACATTACGCTTGCAATCCAATTACCAGCATTTTGGTACGGAATAGTTCAACTTTGGGTAACGAACGTTTGTACAGAATTGGAGTTGGACAAAATTTTTTAGAAATTGAAATTAATTTTATAAATAAAAATAAATTTATATTGTAATTAATATGATAAATATTTATTTATTAAAATTTATATAATAATAATAATAACGTAACTTTAAAAATTAACTATAATTAATTTCCAAGAAGACTTTTGCCGACGGAAGTAATTGAATCAACTTCAAAAAAGACTTTTGTTGTTGGGGGCAGTTGGAGTGTATTGTAAATCAATTAAATAATAATAAAATATAGATAAAAATTTATTTAATAATAATAATATATATAAATTAAAAAAATCTCTTACAAGCAAATCGATTGACTCTATAAGGTAAATACTATGTATCTTTATTTTTATCATATATCACAGTATTTTATATTAACATTTATTAAATAATATTAATTATTTATACTAAAAAAAGTATACTAATACTTGTACCTTAAATTATATATTTTAATTTTTATTATTTAAACAAATACATTTATCGAAAAAGAAAAAACACACTCATTGTTTTTTTTGGACCCCATCGTACGCACATCGGTAGGTGGATGACATGATTTCAACACACAGCGCCACCTGCCATGCGCTGTGCATGCCGTCCATCGACCGTCCCCTTTCCGACCGCACCACCCACCGTCCCCTTTCCGACCGCACCACCCACCACCACCTCCGCTCCATCAAAAAAGGTGCTGGCGTTGGGCTCGCTCCTTGACTTCCGTCACCTTCAAAATCCAACGAAACACCTTTTGCTCCTTTCCCAACCGCTTCACACCTTCGCGTGCTCTCTCCATGTCAACATCTTCAGTTTTCTCACAGTAATCGTCCTTGTTTAGCTAGAATTAAACCACTCAAACCAGAATCGAACTCGCTGCCCCAACTGAACCCTGCCAACCAATCCGGCCTGCTCTTGAAACCCCATTTCCATCTTCCACTTCTGTTCTTGGCATAACCCAGTTCAACCCGGCCTCATTCACAGTGTTTGTTTTCGTTCATCATATGGCTGGGTAATAAGAGCTTCTTCCAGAGCTTCCAGGTCTCCTTGATTTCTCCGTGTAGCTTCTTTTATGTGGTACCCAACAATTTTCTGCTTCCAGGCGACCATCATGCAGATCAGCAAAGATGGCGGCATCTCGATTTGTGCTCACTCAGATTTGTATGTCGGGTAGCGGTGATCAGGCACATTAATTATAGCTCCCCGAGGATAAGTGTCGTCTCCTGGTCGTTTGTCGGTGAAACTGATATGATAGGGGAGCGCACTGAAAGTCTGCTGGAATGGAGGTCAACCTTATTTACTTTAATACTTAATTAATTAACTCTCTCAAAGCTGCATTTACTGTGATTTCCATGCTTTCAGGGTAGTCGGCGACAAATAAATCTTGATTAACCGTACCACATTAATTTTAACTTTTACTTTTTTAACTAAAATAAATTAAAATTGTTATTTATTGAATTTGTACTACGTCGAAAATTCGAATCGATAACAAGAACATTGTTTCTCATGATTCAACAATCTCACAGACGTTATACTTCTACGCTACCAAAATCACAATAATTATTAATTAAAGTTAGAATTACGTTTATTTAAATTTTTTGTAAGTTAATTTTTATATTAGTAATTATTTGTATTATATAGTGTAATATTATTTATCACCATTGTTCGTTAACAATGATAATGAAAATTGAAATTTGATAAATAAACAATGTCCAAGATAGATGACTTGTATTATGTTGGACTTTAATTTTTTTAATTTAACGAATTTTCGATAAATAATATTTTTCAATTCCAAAAGTTGAAAATCTAAAGGTAAAATTGATTTCACTGATAAAATTAAAATTATATAGTAATTTATATATTAAAATTTATATAATAATAATAATATTAAAAATAATTTTATAAATTAAAAAAATTACTCGTTAACACATCTACGAGTGTTAACGGGAAAATTCTGTATTGATTTCACAATAATTGTATTGTTAAGACCTTATTTCTACTCAAATATGAAGTTATTTATTATTATCTAAAATTTAATATTATAACAAGATTATATTAACGTATTATTATTTAAAATTGAATGTCAATAATATGGTTTATTACCAATAATAATTAATAATCAACAATTTTCATCATCATTGTTAAGAAATTTCAGTTATTCTTAATGACTTAACTTTGTACAGTTTCCTAATTTTAAATTTTATTACATTTATATTTATGCATAAATATTTTTTCTATTTTTATTTTTCATAAATTGTAAACTTATTTAAATAATCATAGATACACTTGACTTAAAAGTAATATTAATTCCTCCGAGAAAGGATGATTAAAGTTACGTTTGTTTATAGTAACTTCAATTCAAATTAACTTTTATATTATAATTAAAATTATTATTCGATAAAATTAAAGACATACTTATTTAAAAAATTTTATAAGTTAAATTTTAACTACTATATATGGAATAATATTAATTATTAATATTATAATAATTTCAATCGTGTAATCGTTGGAATTTTCCGTCTAAAAGCACGATCCAAATTGGACGTTTTGTCCAGACGAGTGACCCACCATTTTGACGACGCAAGATGGGCCCCACCGACGACCTCACATCAACACCGCTGATCTGTCGGATTATTATTTGATAAATTTATCTACATTTACATTTATTTAAAAGATAAGGTGAGAGAAAAATATTGGCCCACCTGTGAGATTGTGCTCGTTGGGAGGTTCATCAATGCTTCCAGACCTCCACCACCACCACCACCACCACCACCACCACCACGGCACCACCACCTCCCCCGTCTGCCTCCTCCGTTCCTATCGAGGGTTTTTATTTCCCCTTCTTCGCTGCTTCTGTCCTTCTTCCCACCTTCACCAAGGTCTAAGGGGGAGAGAGAAGAGGCGACCACCACCATCGTCATCAACCCCACCTAAAATCCCACCCAAACCCGAAGAAACCTTCCTTGGTTGGGAAATGCCCGGTAGAGCAGCCGGAATGTGGAGGCCGCGGCGGTTCGATCGGATGTGGGGATTCTGCTGGGATTGATGGAATCCGCCGGCGTGGAAGATCTGCCGTTTTTGTTGTTGTTGCTGCTGCTGCTGCTGCTGCTGTGATGTCGGCCCGTTGATGGAGGCAGCTAGGAGGTTGGGGTGTCTGTTGGGATCGAGCGGGTGGGCTTCCTCTGCTTTAGTTGCGATACAGGTAGGATCCGTATTTGTGTTGTGGTTTTTTAGTGCAAAAAATGCGTCTTTTTTCTGCTTTTTTATCATTGCGACTGGAATGGTTAAACCTAGGGGTTGTGGTTTCGTTCGCAGTTTTGATTTTTGGGTTTTTGTGGGTTGTCTCTCATTTTTTGCTTTGTTAGTCAGCTGGTGAGAGAAAGGTGGTGCCTTTACCGGGGAACGGGTTCTCTTTGGCTGATTTGTTTGAGGCTCATGTGGTTTACTTCTCCCTTACCCAACTTGCAGACGAAGCTTACTATTCCGGGTTGAGGTTTAAATTCTATTAGGAAAGAGCTGTTGATCTGGGATGTTAGTCGTATGCCGATGGGTTATAGTTCTAGATTCAGCAGCTCCTCTTTTGTTTATTTCTACCTTTCTCGTATAATATCACCAATCTGAGAATCTATATTACCAGTCTTGAACCGTAGATCTCTGCTGAAATGGCAAATGAATCGTATGTCCACTACTGCTCCCATCATTAGGTGTTCCTTCTTGTGTTACCCAAGTTGGATTTGATAATCTTCTGCTTCCAGAAGAGTTTCTGGTTGACCACTGACCTTAGTCTTCTCTCACCTTGCTTTAGATTCTATTGCTTCTCGTGTGGATTGAAGCCGCAAACAACTTGAAAGAGAACATTCTTCACTCCGAAAGTGGACGCAAAACTGAGAGCCATCCCATTCTTTCACATTCTTGCATTCATGATGAGATACTTCTTCAAAGGCGGCGGCCAGGTCACAAGGAGTATTCTCTTAGCCCACAGGTATACAAGAAATCAGAGTCTGTCAGTTTATCTCGACAAGCAAGATCGTTGCTTGAAATTTCCTCGAACAATGATGTAAGAAAGCCGATTAGAATATATCTAAATTACGATGCTGTTGGGCACTCACAAGAGAGAGATTGTCGTGATGTTGGTGATATTGTGAAGGTAGGCATTGCGTGGTTTCTTGATATTCCAAAGCATCTTATTATTAGAAAACTTAATTCCTGATTCAAATCTGAACTTTTTTTAGTTGGGTGAGCCTCCTAGTACAACTGTACTTGGAAATCCTTCCTGTGATCCCCATGTAGATCCTCCCATTATGGGGGATTGTTGGTATAACTGTACAGAAGAAGACATATCTGGTGAGGACAAGAAACACCGTCTCCGTAAGGTACCATTTTACATTGGAAAATAAAGACTGATCTTCTCTTTCTGTCTTGTAACATTAATTCTTCTTGCTCTTTTCTCTTCTTCCCTTGATATTTTTCAAATTGCATGCTTCTTATTGCTTAAATGTCAAATCAACTGAATGTTGTCAGAGGATATTCTGAAAGGTTATTGACTGATGGGCATGCTTTGTAGCTTCTTTCAGCATGATTCACAAAATTCATCTGAAACATTGAGCATAATCAATCTCATCCGAGAATAGCGTTTATTTCAAGTAAAGTTGCTAAGAAAAATAATATAATCTTGTCCTTGTTATCTCTTTTTCAGGCTTTAGGCAAAACTGCGGATTGGTTTAAACGAACATTATCTGTTGAACCTGTAAAGGGTGCTCTTCGGTTAAGTGGTTATTCCGCTTGTGGGCAAGATGGTGGAGTGCAACTTCCCCATGAGTATGTAGAAGGTATCCTTTACCGTAATCATCCAATAAGGAGTTTCTTTTAGATGGCTCTAGTTGTATGCTCTTCATGTCATTGATTTAACTTTTTTATGTGTCTCTTTTCTGCAGATGGCGTTGCTGATGCAGATTTAGTTCTGTTAGTAACCACTCGACCTACAACTGGTAATACTCTTGCATGGGCTGTGGCATGTGAGCGTGATCAATGGGGGCGTGCAATTGCTGGTAATAGACACCAGCTCAGTTTTTTCCAGTTTTTGTGATTCACAACTTTTTTTCCTTACAAGTTGATGCATTTTTGAGTAGGTCATGTGAATGTTGCTCCCTGCCATCTGAATGCTGAAGCAGAGACTTTACTTTCAGCTACCCTAATACATGAGGTAGGTAAAATTACCTTCTTAATGATTTCTCATGTAAAACATGTGTAATTAATGTGATATCTACCTTTGTTTCATGTGTTTTTTTTTTTTGTGTGCTTCATGAGTTAGTTTGTGCTATACAGGTTATGCATGTTCTTGGATTTGATCCCCATGCATTTGCCCATTTCCGGGATGAAAGGAAACGAAGGAGAGGCCAGGTAATGCATTACCACTCTTTTTTATGGGCATCCCCCTGATTGATTGTCACTTCTGGCTGAAGTAACAATGATCTAGTTTGTCCTAGCATTTCATTGCACGGTTGTTGTGCATGCTTTTCTCAAAGGCCACCAAACTTATATACATAGCATTTGAGTGTCTTTTTGTAATGTTACATGTTTTATTAATTAAGTGAAATGTATTGTTTTAAATGTGTATGATAAGATATCATATTTCATCTGGGGTATTGAAAATGCCATCCTTGTTTTGAATACAATACACACAGCACTTTGATTCTTTCTTATCGCTGATTAGAGCGAATTTGTGCATCACCAGGCAACAGAAAATGCTGAAATTGTGCATTACCAGGCATACATATTAAAGTATAAATTTATTATTAATCTTATTACAGTGTCATTTGCTTGGTATGCTAAATAAAATGTTAATTATGCATAGCTTTTGGTGAATGTGTATGCCTTACCTATAAAGATGATCTAGTTATCTACAAATAAAAATGAAGTTGATCTATTTATGGGCAATAAATATACAGTCAAATCTATCTTAGTTTGTGAGTTGCAACATATTTATGTAGGTTACTGTTCATACAATGGACAAGAAACTTGGTCGGATGGTGACAAGAGTGGTACTTCCACGAGTTGTCATGCACTCAAGGCAGCACTATGGGGTCAGTGTTCTCCTAGAGCCATGTCATCTGCAATAATTACATTCTAACCAGCCTTCTTAACAAATATCTTTGTTGTCCAATAATCGAGTGCCACATGCAAAACTGAACTTTTCTTGATCAGCAGCCTCTCTAGGGTTATAATTTCTGCTTCAATTTTTGTTAGGCCTTCTCTGAAAACTTTACTGGTTTGGAGTTGGAAGATGGAGGTGGCAGGGGCACTTCTGGTGCAGTTTGTTTTTGAGTTATCTTTACCATATCAAGAAGTTCCATTTGGTAAGCGGCTGACTGCTAGATATTTTTCTTGTTACATGCAGGATCTCACTGGGAGAAGAGATTGTTGATGAATGAAATAATGACAGGATCAGTGGATACAAGATCAGTAGTTTCAAAAATGACATTGGCTTTGCTCGAGGATAGCGGATGGTACCAGGTCAACTATAGTATGGCAGAGAATCTTGACTGGGGTCGAAACCAAGGAACAGACTTTGCTGTCTCTCCCTGTGGCCATTGGAAAGGCGCATACCATTGCAACACCACTCTATTATCTGGCTGTACCTATAACAGAGAAGCTGAAGGATACTGCCCTATTGTAAGCTATAGTGGAGACTTACCTCAATGGGCTCGATATTTTCCACAAGCAAACAAAGGTATGTTCTGACTTCCAGCTCTTTGTTCTTGCTACCATAACCTCCTTGATATTTACTTGAGTACAGAAGTCTGACTGTTACGTGCCATATTTGTGAAGCATCTAAATGTTAAACACTAGTAGTTGAACTTATACATTACTTTGGAAAATAGAAAATTATTTCTAATGAACAAAACTATGCTGCATTGCTTGTGAACTGGGTTTGTTTGGTAATCTTCCTTGGTTATTGCAGGTGGGCAATCTTCATTGGCTGACTATTGCACCTATTTTGTCGCTTATTCTGATGGATCATGTACTGATGTAAACAGTGCACGGGCACCTGACAAAATGTTGGGTGAAGTAAGAGGAAGCAACTCTAGGTGAGCCACAATGATGAATCATAAGAATTAGTAGTTATTTAATTGTATTTAGCATTCACTTACCAAATTTTGTAATTATAAGGTGTTTGCCTTATTTTTGTATAGGTGTATGGCTTCCTCTTTGGTGCGTAATGGGTTTGTTCGAGGGTCTTTAACACAGGGCAATGGCTGCTATCAGCACCAGTGTGTCAACAATTCACTTGAGGTACAATGTTTCAATATAGAGTTGCACAATACTTTTTTAAAAGGAAGTAGAAAGATTGTTTAATTACGGTTCAATGTGAGTTATGTTTTACTCATATAAATACCTAAACTTTGAATTGAAATAGTGGAATCAAGGGAATAATTGTTTCATTTTACTATCCCGTAAATGTTTTTAACTATGCTTCTAATATTGTATAAGTGACATAAAATTATGTTCTAATTCCATAAATTTGATTTTGAACTTTGGTATTGTTCTTTATTATGGGATACATTTACCTGCTATCTTCTCCAGGCGAAAATGGTTATCCTATTTTGTGCCTCTATAAATTATCCTATTCCAGTAAAGCTAACTAAAAATATAGAAGGGTCTTATGTAACTTATTTCAGGTTTCCATAGGTCAACATATTCATACTTTTTATAAGAAATATTCTGTACGCTGAAATGAACAAGAAAAATCTCAATTGCCATGAAGGTAGCCTTGTAAAATGTGGTGCACTAGTTGATGATGTTTCTCATCATCAAGCATTATAAAGCCTTTGCCAATATTCTGTGCTTGCCCTAATTACTGAGTTCCCTGTAAAAATTAAAGTATCATACTATTTGTCTTCATTCATTAAGCATATCTACCATGCATTCATTTGTGGTTTTTATTTATTTATTCATTTGTGGTTTTTATTTATTTATTCATTTGTGGTTTTTATTTATTTATTCATTTGTGGTTTAGGTTGCTGTTGATGGGACATGGAAGGTTTGCCCTGAAGCTGGTGGTCCTATTCAGTTTCCTGGTTTCAATGGTATTTTACTTAAACATTGCTTTCTTAGAAGCAAAAATTTGCAACCTTCCATCAAAATTTTCTTTTTCATTCAATTATTTTGGATATGTAGGTGAACTAATCTGCCCGGCTTACAGTGAACTGTGTGGCATGGTCCCAGCATCCTTGCATGGCAGTTGTCCTAATTCTTGTAGTTTTAATGGTGATTGTGTAGAAGGAACGTGCAAATGTTTCCTTGGATTCCATGGTCATGATTGCAATAAACGTAAGCCTACTTTTCTCCTGATATTTTGATTTAAACTTCTCAATGATTTACAATTTTACATGTAAGTGCATGTCAATTTAAATGGTTTATACCTGCACGTGGCTACAAAATAATCCATTGGATCTTGATCTTAAATGCGTTGATTGCAACTAAATTTAGTTGCATGATTACTTTTTCTCACCTGTAGAATATGAAAATTTTGTGATCATATTAATTCCAATGTAGTCTCGTGAAAAGGCTGAACCAAGTAGGATTGTGCATTTTAATTAATATGGATAATGTCTTAATGTCGTGATAATTATGTGAATTGCATCACATATATATGTTTGGAAGCATAGGTGAATAATCTGAATTAGCTGCAGTAGTGCGTCTATCATTTTCAAGCTAGACATTATCACTACATGAATGTGGTTCTATGTTTTTTTCCTTTTGCTTCAAATAAGAAAATGTCTAATGTCTCTGAAATAAATAGCTGTAATTATTGTTGTTAAGTGAGAGAAAATGGCATTCAAAACCCTTGAAAGGAGAGATACAAGTGTTTATATAGTGAGTATATGGATATCTGTTTACCCACTTACAATATAACACACTAATATGCAAAAATATCCTCTCTAATAATCATGACGTGGAGACTAATTAGATCAAGAGTGCTATAGTGTCCTTGAAAAATGAGCACTGTTGGTGCATTTAGTTGATCAAGTTATCAACTACTTTGTTGGCAGGTGCCTACCTTAAAGGTTGCAGTGAACACGGCACATGTCACTCCAATGGGATTTGTGAGTGTAATGCTGGTTGGACGGGCATTGATTGCTCCACAGGTTTTTGCGGACATTTTTTATCCTTCAATTTCTTGCAAAGCTAAAATCTCATTTCTCCAAAATGTAATGTTATATTATAATGGAGAAGGGAAAATAACTTCAGTTTGTTTCACCAAGCAGCTGTTTGTGACGAGCAGTGCAGTTTGCACGGTGGAGTCTGTGATAATGGCATATGTGAATTCCGTTGCTCAGACCATGCTGGCTATATGTGCCAAAACAGCTCCTCCTTGCTGTCTAGCCTCTCAATTTGCCAAGATGTGCTGTTTCAGGATGCAGTCGGGCAACACTGTGCCCCTAGTGAGCCCAGTGTGCTGCAACAACTTGAAGCTGCTGTTGTCATGCCCAACTACAATCGTTTGATGCCTGGTGGCCGGACCTTGTTTAGTATACTTGACAGTGGCTTTTGTGCTGCAGCGGCAAAACGATTGGCTTGTTGGGTAAGTTCTGAATCTGATGGCATCTTGTTCTCAATTATTTGTAGGCTGATGTTATTTGATCATGAAACACATCCTATTAGTGGCTCACATCAAATACAATCTTGGACAGTAGCAACAGGGAACTGATTTATACATGATTAGAAAATTTCAGTTCAGTTATACTTTGTAAATTCTTTGTTTGGTTATTGAAATCACTTCAATGTCCTTCAATTTTGATTTGAAACATATGGGGCAGGTATTGAAGCTGAATGCATGATATATATGAATTTTTTTTTACCAAGTGCCCATCTGACCCACAGCCTCTCCTCTTACTAAAAAAATGATAGATGCAGCAATTTCATCATCAATCACCTTTTTTCTGCATGTTTGCTTCACAGATCTCCATCCAGCGCTGCGACAAGGATCGGGACAACAGGCTGAGAGTGTGCCACTCTGCGTGCCGATCATACAATGCCGCTTGCGGTGCTGGTCTCGACTGCTCCGACCAAACCCTTTTCAGCAGTGAAGAGGGAGGGGAGGGGCAGTGCACGGGCTATGGTGAGATCAGACCATGGTGGATGCGAGGCATCAAAAGCATTTACTCGTAGGGTTTGTTACCAAATGAAGCCTTAGAATATCAGCTCTCAGCGGGTAGCATTTAGATGATCATTCACAAAGTAAATGACTGTAAATTATTGTCAGGAGTGCTCCCATCTCCTGCCCACTACCTCATCCTTCACCCCCTTCTGATTTCCCTCTGTAATTTTGTATCTGGTAGCTTTTAGGTGGAGAAAAATACAGCAGCAACCATGGGCAGGCATGTGTGGGTGCTGCTGCCCTTGCAGGTCTGAGGAAAGTTGATCAAGTCCCACAAGGGGGAGTTGATTGATGTTGGTAAAATCTTAATGTATACTGAAGTACTGTAACCTGAAGTTTTTGTGACGATGAAAGTAAAATCTTTGAGTAAATTTTAGTTATTCAATGTTGGTGCTTAAATGATGAATGAAAGATTCATACCCTGGTTGCAGTTGAATCCTTGGGTCTTGCATTTTTTGAAAAGTAGATTTTTCAGTCCACTCCATATGGTTAAAAATTTAACGAGGGGATGCTTACAGTTACAGGATACTTCAATCATCATCTGTGCTTTACTTAATTTTTCTTCCCATTTTGGGAAAAGGTAACTTGGATTTAAAATCTAATAAATCAATCATTTTTATCGTTTGATTTTAAAAGGCATCATCTTAATCATTAAATTGATATTCTGCTAATTAAGAGATTTTTTATTAAACTTATGGTTATAAAATTTCATAGAATTTATCTTAAAAATAATAATTTCTTAAAAAAGGACACCGACCGACCTTTGCCTTTTTTCTGGTTGGATTTAAAAAAATCCGGTTTGGACTGGAAACTTCCGGTTAGACTCTGCCTGTTTCACAGAAAATCAGGTTTGGACCGGAACCAAGCCGGTCTGGACCGTAAAAAAATGGCCAGACCGAGAAAAGCCGGAAAAGAGCTAACCGATATTCATGGGCCGACATAGGCCTAGAAGCCTAGTTGTTGTCCGATCGGATTTTAAAAAATCCGGTTTGGACTGGAAACTTCTGGTTAGACTCGGTCTGTTTCACAGAAAATCAGGTTTGGACCGGAACCAAGCCGGTCGGGACCGTAAAAAAACGGCCAGACCGAGAAAAGCCGGAAAAGAGCCAACCGATATTCATGGGCCGACCTAGGCCCAGAAGCCCAGTTGTTGCGAAGCCGACCTGCGAAGAACTCGCAATTATTTTTACAATATCTAATTATGATTGTTTTGAATTATTAAAGCACAGATCTTTTCACGTCCACCAAAACCACCCTCCTCTGTTCTCCCACCGAAACCCTAACCATTGCCATCTACAGCGTCGAAGGCTTCGAGAAGCATCATTGTGCATCGCACAGAAGAGAGGCTACGTCGGTGGCTTTGTTGACTAGAGGACTTGTCCGTACTCGATGGCGTTGGTGGGTCGTTCTTTCCTTGCACTGATTTTTCACCTTTTAGACCAGTCCTTGAATCCTTGCTCTTCCGAGGTCGTCCTTCGTTTCCCCTGATTTGATGTGTGATGTTCCCTGCAGATGAGCGTAGGTGATAATTGCGTAGGATTTCTTATTGTACACGCTTCCTTCTTGGTTGTTTTGTTTTCACAGATAGCCTGAGGTAATGTAGATATTTCTATTCTTTTAGTGGTGCCTTTATTTTCGTACCTTATTGTTTTCATTATACGTTCATTGTTTGCTTTGCTACCTTGAAAGTAGAACAAAACAGATAGAAGCAAATTAAGAACAATTGTAAAAGTTATCCTGAATGACCCCTACTATATCCTGGAAGACTATATGTTGTGCTTGTTCACGTGCTTTTGTTACGAAGGCCTAATGTTGTCAAATTCTACTACGTTATCTCTCATAGCTTGATGTGAGAAATTTAAGAATGTTTATTCTTGCCATTGTATTATAATGTATGGCTTGAAATAGTTACGAAATTTGGGAATAATTAGGCACATGCCATTTATTGATTGTGAACCCTGCATGTTATCGATATTTGGTAGGAAGTCCCATTTGTGCATGCTAATGATGTTTGGAATGTGATTATTGTAGCATATGCATGTATAGGTGGATAATAATAAGGCTATAAATAGAGTTTTTATTTAATTCTTAGGTCCCATCACAACGTGGTATGTGATACGATTGAGCCTCGTTTGTTTTCTCAACTCCAACTTCAGTTCTAACTCTATACAAATTTCTATATGTTATTATTATCTCACAAACTCTTATAGTAACTCTATCATCGTTTGCGAAATTATTTTTAATTTCAATTCTTCATAAGGTGGTATGCGATCAGATTCTTTGATTGTTACTATCGTGTAATTATTGAGGAAAATACATGTATATGTGGATGATCATAGCAAGGTGATTTTTAAGGTAATTATTGTTTTGAAACTAGACTTTAAAATTGTGAATTTATGGTTTGATTGTTTTAGTTGTTTAATTTTATTTCTGGTTAAATTTGCTATTGACACTTTAGCCTTATAAATTAGAGAGCAAAATTTTCACTTTCTATCTTTTTTAAAAATGTGATATCTCTTTTTAATTTTGCAGTGGTTGTCATTTTTTGAATATCTTAAGGTGTGAAAATTTTAACATATTATTGTGTAAATGTAGGTCCCTAATGGTTTTATTGTATTACTATGATTGTACCTATGATGAAATGCCTATAATTATTTTACATGAATTATCTACACATTATTCAAAATTTTAATAGACTGTCAATTGTCTTAGCTTTCTTTCACATAGATTTACACTAGTGTATCCCATTTCTTTATTGGTTCGTTGGGATTGTGAAGTGATTATGAAAATGAATTCTCAAAATTTACTGGCGGAAGGTCATGTCTTATTGCCATTATGCAAAATTACAAATGTTAATTTTTAAGAGAAGATTTACGGAATCACAGGATACAATACATTTGAATTCATGCCAAAGTTCCATTGTAAATGGTCGTTGTCGTTGTATGACTTGTGAACTTTAATTCGCATTGGAGATGACGAGAATCTATCATTACCATTTGGTTTGTACAATAAATTTACAATGGTAGAGGCTTTTGCAGAGAAGAAGAAGAGATGTCAAGTTTCCTTTTCATGTCAAAGATCTAGTTCATTTGCTACTGCTGCAGTTGACTTAAACTTAGGAGTGGAGCTTTATACACCAGTAGTGCACACCTTTTCTCACGATGCAGGTAACGTTGCAAAGTAAAATATATTTACATCAATCATCATTGTTCATTCCAAGCAAAGCTGATTTGTCTTATTTTTTGAGTGAAAATGTAGGTCAAATAACCTACCATGGTGACATTGTTGTGATAGTTTAGATGCTGGAGAAAAAGGAGATTTGGAAGCAAGTGGAAAAGATTCTGCGGTGAAAAGTGGTGAGATATATACCTCAAGAACAAGAAGTTGCTCTTCAACATAGAAATGAACTGGATGTGGATGATATTGTTGTCGCAACAATGAACTGTGCATTAAACAATGAGACAGATGATAAATGATGAAGTTATTGACCCATTTTGTAATGCCATAGAATCAACATAGCTATGTAAATTGGTAATTGAATAACCGTGACTTAAAAAGATCGTTACTGTGAAGGACTTAGATTTTGTTCAATAATAAGATCGTTACTGTGAAGTTAATTTTATTAATCGTGAAGAGTTAAAATTCTATGATAAATTATAAAACAAAAATTTATGTATGAAAATTTATACCAACAACTTAATTTAGTGGTAACAATTTTGTTATCAGATGAAGTTTTAATGAACGATGGTAATCGGGTCGGATCCGGTCCCTTTACGTCAATCGTCGTCGCCTTCACTTCACTTCACATCACAACTACGTTTTTCGCTTCTCGCGTAGTATCCTCCTACCCCGTTGAATCTCCTTGTTCGATCGTCGTTTCTCTCGAATTTAGGGTTCGGCCGTTTCTCATCGCCGACGTTCGTCAGGTTTGTGTGCTCCGATTTCCATTTTTTCAGCTTCTACCAAACTCTTCACCATCATCATCTTCAGATTTATCAGGCTGAATCAGTTCCACGAAGGCCAGTGAAATTGAAATCCATTCCCATTTCCACTCCAGTTTCGGTTTTCCCTACCTTATTAGGATTTTTTGGGGTTCCAGATAGGAAGATTTGGATTTTCTGGTGTGGAAGGTATTATTTAAGTTTGATCGTTTTTTTCCTGTCAATCGGTGGTGTGTTGTCTTGCCGGTAATTGGAATACCTCCAGAATCACCAGGAAAGGTTTGGGAGCGGTTGTCGGAATTACTTGTGTTGCTTGAAGGTCGACAACACCTATATTATGTCTATGCTTGATTGTGGTGTTTTACGAAATCAACTGTTCACCTGAGTTTTCAATATCGTACTCGATTGATGTTGTTTCATTTAGGCGTTTCTAAATTCTACCGTTATCAGCCGAATTAGAAAAAAAGAAAAATAACGTGTCTTGCGGATTTAACCTTTATACGTGTTTTAATGCTTTACACAGGTTGATCTGTTGATTGATCAGGCGCTGCAACTTTCTTTCTCTGTCTTGTGATGAGTCTTTTGATTCAAATGCATTACTTGTTTCCGTTTTAGAAACTGGGGTCATGGATGGTGGTTTTGGGGTATCGACTGGCAGGCAGCCTCAGGATGTTCAATCTTCAAACAGTATCACCAATGATGCCGGAAGTTTTGAGTGCAACATTTGCTTTGATATAGCTCAGGATCCAATCGTCACCCTCTGCGGTCATTTGTTCTGTTGGCCTTGCCTCTACAAGTGGCTCCACGCCCATGCCCATTCCCAGGAATGCCCGGTATGCAAGGCTGTCATAGAAGAGGAAAAACTCATCCCTCTGTATGGAAGAGGGAGTGCCTCTTCAGATTCACGTTCTGCATCAGTTCTTGGCATGGACATTCCTCCTCGGCCAACGGGATCAGCACTGAGGCCTGATACCTCTCCTTCACGTGATCACCACAGTCTTCATCACCATGATCATTACCATCATCGACATCGACATCAATTTCAACCACCTGGTTTTGGTTTCATGGGAGGCTTTCCACCGATGGCTGCACCTCGTAGGGGAAATCTCTCCGTCTCTGCTGGAATGGGTGGCCTCTTCCCATCCCTTTTCAACTTTCAGTTGCACGGTTTCCCTGAAGCAGCTGCTTATGGACCTGGTGGTGGGTTTCCTAATGGAATTCATGGCAGACGTTTTCACCATGGCTTTCCTCACCAACACGTAAGAGGTCATCAAAGGGACTCCTGCCTAACTCTGTTGTTTATCATCGTCGGCGTGCTTCTTGTCCTGGCATTCATGGGATCATAGTTTAGATGTCAATCACCTGTAAGTTCTACTTGATCTGTGTTATGCATGCTTTTTTTTTTGAAGAGCTTTCCACGGGAATGACATTTATTTTTTATGGTTACCTTTGATACACACTGTTAAAATAGTCTCACATTGGTAATGTTTTGCGGAAGCAAGAAGAAAATTTATAATAATCTACTATAAATTAATCAATAATCAATGAAAAAAGCAACAATAATCAATTTAATTTTTTATTATAATAATCTACTATAAATTAATCTGAACCTGATTTAAGTTATTTCATTGAGATTTTTCATTTAAAAATCAATGTTTGAAATTTAAGATTTAATACCTTTGATCAATGATCTAAACTTGTTAATTCAGATAAAAGGTTTAGTATTTATTTATAATCATCTGATAATAAAATGCATAAAATTATTTAATAGCTTTTATTTATTTACTTACGAAGAGAAAATCATATCTGCAAAAGGTGTCTACAGAAAATTATCCTAATGATTGTTTGCCTTAAGTCAGGATTGATGATTATGCGATTTAGACAATGTATAAAAATCAAGGTATTGACATCATGTTCAACCTGCATTACTGATAATGTGTGTAATAGCTCAATCAATTAAAAATATAAATACTTATTATGATCGCTCAATTAATTTAAAAGATAAGTACTCATCACTTCTATTTTGTTAAAAATATTTCCTTTATCTTATCTTTTGCTAGAAAATTATCTTCAAGTGCTATTAGCAGGAACAGACAATTTGAATAAAGAACAATCAGTCTGAGATCAACACGCAGCTACACACCAGGAGGTTTAATTATTTTTGGCAATGTATGACAGCTCTAATCCAAACGTGTTGGATTTTGAAGTTGTGTCAATATAGTTAAAGGTCAAATTAAAATTTGACCACTTTCTTCAATAAGACTGTGTGTTGATCTATTTTGTTTGCTCCCCCTCTCTAGAAGATCCTTAGGGTTTTCATTTTGTTTAATTATAAACTTTAACTTTTTTGTTTATCTTTGCCATCTGTTGTGATTCTCATTGTCCTCGTAGTTATCGTGGGGTGTTTGTAAAGAGAAATGAGAAAAAGGCAGATCACGATGAAAAGTAATTTTAATTTTATTATTTTTCTAGAGTTTATGCATATAACAAAAAATGATAAAATTTAAAATTTATCTACTTTACCGGTATAAATTTAAAATTTATCTTTTCCTTACCAATGATAAAATCTTTAACTAGATCTATTTTATCTACTTTACCAATAAAATTGTGATTTATAAAATATGTTAAAACAATCTTAACTTATGTTTTAAAAGGGAAAGACATGTAATTTTGCAAAATTGGGAATAACATTGAAAATAACTATAATTAAAGTCTGCTATAACATTCATTGGATGACAATTAGCTTCATAATTAGTCAAAGTGTATTAAACACCTTGAAATGGGTAAATAAATTTTGGACAATTTGGATAATCAACTACTACTATGTAAGACTTCTCTGTATACAAGTCGACAGTAATTAATAATATGTTAACATTTATTAAAAATCAATACGCAGTTATAAACATTTTATAATACATTTTAAGTTATGATATAACCAATATACCTAGTGGAACATTAAGGTTGTTAAGTCGACTTATCGTATCTTAAAAAATTCTTGCATCAAACAGTTGGTCGAATATAAAGAATTTTTACATCGAAATTACAAGTTCGGCAAACTATTTTATGACAAATTTTCTTCTATATTTCTAATTTTTGCAATTTATTCTAGCATTTACATGTGTACCATAAATATTACCAATACAATCTTGATAATTTGAAAAGGAAAATTTCAATTAATAAAATATCTTGTATAATAATAAATTCTTATAAAAAAAATTTTATCTTGAAGTAAGGAAAAACATGAGGATCGTTTCAAATTATCCTTGAACTTTAATGTAGCAGGCTAATTAGTTAGGACTCCATAACTAATCCTATTCTATCGTTCAACATTTTATTACGATAAGTACTAATAATTCAATTAAATCGATGAAAACGTTACGTAGTTATACCATATTTTTTATTTTTTATTTTTTTCAACATTATTAAGAAACATCGTTAGTCTTTTTTCGATATTTATATTTCCACTATTTTGTATTACTCTTTCAGTTTTCAACGAGTCGTAAAAGTGAAAAAAATATTTGTTAATTCATTCTACACATTTTCCTACAATTATACAATTAGTTGAGTAAAGAATGATATGATGATTATGATTTTACCACATCATTATTGGACATGTTTATCGTTTTATGCAATAAACAATTTAATGCTTACTTAATTGTTTGAATTATTTTAAAAATACTTATATAATGAAAATAATTTAATTTAAGATGATTTGCCATGCGATTAACCATAAATTTACCAAAATATACAAGAGTACGAAAAAAATGACAAAATATAATAACATATTTATCTAATAAATACACAGCCCAGCTTAAATATTTACTTATCCAAGCGCCTTTCACTTGTTTGAATTAAAAAATATCTTTTTTTGTCGGTTGTAACGTGCTTATAATATTTAATCGTTTATTATACATAATTGTTGTGATTTTTTTCGAACACTTTTTTTAAAATTTTCTCTCTCCCTTTAAAGCTCAATTTTTGCCTTTCGTCTTCTACTTGAATCTCATTTGTTATTACTTTAATTTACGTTATCTAGATAAACAGAAAAATAATCAAATCTCTCATTTTTCTTATTTTTATGAACTTCTTGGATCTAGTTGCAATTTGAGAGTTGAGAATTTTCCTTTTTCTATTTAATTACCTCTTTACGAGAAAAAGAAATAGAGCGTGCGATATTTATAATTTTGTTATTTCCAAAAAATATTTATAATTTTATTTAATATTTAAATTTTAAATACCATAAAATATTTGAATTTATTTGAAAATAAGAAATTTTAATTTTTTTATAAATTACTATATAACTTTAATACTGTTGGTAGATTATTTTAAGATTTCATTTATTTTTAATTTTAAAATTATTTTTAATATTATTATTATTATATAAATTTTAACAAATAAATTATTATAATCTAAATTACAATGTTATTTTAACTCTATTTACGAACCGAAGAAAACTGTTCACGCAATCTAATTCCGACTCTCTTAAATGAAACTGTCGGTTAAGGTTCACACCACCCCTACGAACGCATTAAAACCTTCTCGCCCCGGGCGAACAAATTCGAGTTCCACGACCATCGATGCCGGAACCATGTGCTTGCGGCCACCATGGAGTAAGGCGGTGAGTCAAGGTCCACAGCGGCATGGATTCGACTCCAATTCTCCGTCAAATGAAATGAATTTGTAGATAGGGTGTGGGGCGATGATGTGGTGAGCAGTGCCGCGAACATGTTTGCTTTTATGCCCAATACAAAACTCATGGTCTTGATTTTCTTTTTAATTTTTTAATTGTCCTCGAGGTTGTCGGCAGGGCATGCTCAAATCTATTGCTGGAAGTAGAAGTCAAACGCCGGCCTGCCGTGGAGGCTTGAGTGGCCCCGGCCGGCGGCCGACACTGGGCAATACATGGTGGGCGTCATCTGTGGTTAGTTCGTACGTATTTTCTATAGCAATAGCCATTTTTATTACCCTTGAATTTAAATATCGATGCTAATTATGAATATCGTCACTAAATTAATACATGCTGTTTTCTCGTTTGTCAACTACATATTCCTCCCTAAACCTTCCTCATTCTGTGTGAGAGTCAGGTAACATGGACGAGACATAAACATTAGGAGGGTCATATATTCATAGATGGAGGAGCTTCACGTGCCCTTGTTTTCTTGCCCATTTGATATGGACGCAAGAGTCCTCTAATGCTCCCTACTTGGACTGATGAAACTCGGTAGCAAGTTGAAAACTTGAGGCTTTCGTGCTATAAATTAGCACAATCTATGTTTTGCTTACTGTTTTCCAAGAGATGGTTTTATGTTCCCTTTCTTACTGTGATACAGTGTTGTTAGTTGGATTTAAATAAAAGGCTTCTTTTTCCTGTGAAAGATTAACCACGTTATTCACTTATTCGATGAGGATCAGGTTAAAAACAAAGGATAAATTCAATGCCCGAGAGCAGACTATCTCAGGAAAGCTGGTTCTGGTGCTGCTACTGTTACTCACCACAGAAAAAATAAATAAATAAATCTTGTGAATTTTATTGGTTTCTCTGTCGTAATTTTCTTTTAGATACAACAATTTGGGTTGTTCTTTGGAAAGGAAGGATTTGGTGGTGTTATTATTCCGAAGAAGCATCAAGCAATAGCAATCTTGCACCAAACGGGCGTGTTTTGCCTGTAATCGACAGGTGGGCAGAGACAGAATAAAGCAATAAACGGGTAATACTTTTTTATATAGATAAATTTTTTTGTCGGGAGTCTTATGAAGTTAATAAATTCATCCATGATATCTAGGATTGAAATCATTAAAACTGCTGGTGGTAATCTGTGATTTTTTCTGCGATTCAAATTAACCTGTGTAGATCAGGGTGGACATTGGGCTCATGATTAAAACATGTCGGGTGCGACCTCACGTCTCTCCCCATCTTGACGTCGACGAGAAGTAGCTGGCCTTTTTTGCATCACGAAGTGGACGGACAAGATGGTTTGAGATCTTGTTTGGAGAGAATTTTTGAAAGTTAAATGGAGTTTGAGTTGAAGTTAGTAAATTAAATAGAGTTAAGTTGTATAGTAATTAAGGTAGTGAAAATTTATATGTTAAAATTTATACAGTAATAAATACGAATCAGCTTGATCTTCTCCCTCACAAAGTATTTTTGACTTTTATTTGGTAAATATTATATTAAGATAATTTTACGTGAACTTATGATCATAAATTTTAACGTGAAGTCTTTCAATCATGTCACGTTCATAGTTGCAAAGTAATTTTGAATTAAATGTTACTGCATGTGCTTAGAGTAACTTTGATATATTCTATGTTGTATGATATACACATTTGCAATACTGAGCCATATGTTTAATTCCCGGGTACATTCTTTCTTTACCTGCTTTGATCCATCGTTAAATCAGACCACATGCTCTATGTACAGTTGAAAGTGATTTTTTTTTTGGTTGGTCCCTGTGGGACCTGTGGTTGTGTTGTTTGAGTTTTTTTTTGGTTGAAAATTATTATTTTAAGTACAACTTTAAGATCATAAAACATAAAAGAATTTTTTAATTCTAGCCTTTTCATTTATGTACTTTTTCTTGTATAGTGAGACTATTATACATACGCCTTTGTCAACTGTTGGAATATATATAGTTTAAAGATGCAGTGAATTCGAGATTTCGTACTTTTTTCTTCTTCTTCTTTTTCAATTTCTAAAAGTATTTTTGAAAATTACTCACGCTCCTTCAATTATAGGAATGTATTTTTACATCAACGACGTCTTCCGGTTCCACCGCCACGGCACCACCTCCTGCTCCTGCTCTCACGTATTTAAAGATGGCTCCTGCATCATCAGCTCCTCTGCTCCTCCCACCACCATGTGCTCTCCACCTCTTCACCGCCTCCTCCTACTCCTCGTCTCCATCTCCGGCCGGTACTGCGCCGGGGCGGCGGCGGCGGCTCCCTCGCCGCCGCACTTCGTGGAAGCACCGCAATTCTACAACTCGCCGCACTGCCCTCCCCCCCTGCCGCCCTCGAGCAGGGCCTCATGCTCGCCGTCGGCGGTGGTGCACGTGGCGATGACGCTGGACGTGGCCTACCTGCGGGGCTCGCTGGCCGCCATCCTCTCCGTCCTGCACCACACCTCCTGCCCGGAATCCGTGCAGTTCCACTTCGTGGCGTCCTCCTCCCTCCCTTACCTGCACTCCACCCTCTCCTCCACCTTCCCTTACCTCTCCTTCCACATCCACCACTTCGACCCCTCGCTGGTCTCCCACCTCATCACCTCCTCCGTCCGCCCCGCCCTCGACAAGCCTCTCAACTACGCCCGCTCCTACCTCTCACGCATCCTCCCCCGCAACTGCCCCTCCCGCGTCGTCTACCTCGACTCCGACATAGTCCTCGTCGACGACATCCTCCATCTCGCGTCCATCCCCTTCGCCCACAACGACACCGTCCTCGCCGCGCCGGAGTACTGCAGGGCCAACTTCACCTCCTACTTCACCCCCACCTTCTGGACCAACCCCGTCCTGTCCCTCACCTTCGCCCGCAGGAAGCCCTGCTACTTCAACACCGGCGTCATGGTCATCGACCTCGATCGCTGGCGGCGCGGCAGGTACACCGAGAGGATCGAGGAGTGGATGGAGCTGCAGAAGAGGATGAGGATATACAACCTCGGCTCCCTCCCGCCTTTCCTCCTCGTTTTCGCCGGGAGGATCACGGCGGTGGACCACCGGTGGAACCAACACGGGCTAGGCGGTGACAACTACCGGGGGCTGTGTAGGGACCTGCATCCCGGCCCCGTAAGCCTGCTGCATTGGAGTGGGAAAGGGAAGCCTTGGGCGAGGCTCGACGCCGGCCGGCCGTGCCCGCTGGACGCGCTGTGGGCGCCCTACGATCTTCTCCAGACCCCGTTCGCCGTCGAGGATCAATGACCGCATCGCACTTCACTTTCACGGTAGATTAGGCAATAATTAATTATTTTACTAATTAGATAGTTAATACCACCGCTGTGGCAATATTGCACATACGCCATTTACAATTCCTATATTACACAAGTCCATACAGGGTTTTATAAAGTGATGGTGTTGTTCCAGCATCAAAATCTTACACACACACACATATATATATATATATGGAAATTGATTCTTTAGTAATGTCATTGGAATCTTATATTTAATGGTGTTATTTTTAAATAATTTAGATTAAATTTAATTAATTATATAAAATAACTTCATAATTATATGAATTTATTTGATATAATTAACTAGATTTAATTTTGACCATCAAAAGTAATATTACTAAAGATGTCATTCTAGTAATACCACTAAAATATCATTTTCCTATATATATATATAAAAGTCTCGTTTCTTCAAAATACTTATATCATTCCCCAGGTAAAGCGTGTGTTTGATAGTGTACTATTGATTAATTGAATATTACAACAAGTTTTAGGGGCATTCAATAATGAGGTATTCTAATTTTAAACATGGTGAAAAATTAAGAGTTGAGTTTTATTATCAAATGAAATTAAATTTTATTGTAAATTATGAAATAAGAATTTATGTTAGAAAATTTGTATAATAATAATAATAATACGTAGAAATTTATACAAAATTAAAGTTAAAATTAGAACCGAAAGATGATTACCAAATCTCATAGGTGGGTTCCTAAGCCTTCGGATGTGGTAAATTCAAGGATCAGTGGTAACGGGTGTTGTTCCTGAAAGTGTAACCTGGTGATGAATTCTTTGCACAAGGAGCCGGTGATGAACTGAGATCAGAAAACAGAGGTCGTCAAGTGTAAAGAGGAGAGCCACCCGCCAACCTACTAACATGGGAAGGTGCCTCTTGTGCGTTTGGGAGTTTTTTTTGTCTTTTGGTTTTGTTTCAGAGCATATCATTATTGTTCTTTATTGGTTGGTGGGTTGAGAA
>JAMKPZ010003053.1:0-23968 GCA_024699675.1 Amphibolis antarctica
AAAATTTGTTTAAATGTAATTGTAAATTTGTAATAATGTAAATATAAAATACGTAATTCATTAATAAATAAAAAATTAATTTAATTATATGCATTGTTATTTGATTGTCTCATTTATTAAGTTGTTGAATACTTGAATGTTGAATTAAATTTAAATATTGATGGTTGAACGGTCGTATGCACGGGCGGGTGGGTTGGGGAATTGTGCCTGGGCCAGCAACCAAGTCATTGAGTCGTTTCCTGGGTCATTGGGTCGGCAGCGAGCTCGCAATGCTGGGTCTTGCCATCTCGCCTGAGGGGGAAGGCCAGAAGGGTAGAAGGTCGTGCGGGCTAGTAGGGACCGCAAGGTGAACGATCGCATGGGCAGGAGGGGGGTGAACCATGAACGGGTCATGCGGCCGACAGGGGAGATGGGCCGTTGGGTCTTGGATTGGCTGCCAGGTCGCAACGTCGGGTCCCAGGAAAAATCGTGCTGGTCAAACTCGTACCATTGACCGACACGAATAGTGTCTTTTCGTGCCACGAGCTATGCCTAAGCTGACCCATTGATGGTGTAGGCTGTGTCGACACAAAAATCGTATCGTACCGGGTTAACACGACACGATTGACAAGTTTACGTGTGAGTAGCGAACTTGGGAATTTAAAATCTGATGTACAATATCGTATTAATATAAATTGAACCTTCCAAGATTGATTCCAAATTCATCCTAATGAGTAGATTTTAAGGTTGGTAATAAGGTGTTTTAGTTTTAATTAGAGTGATTTTACAAATATTGTTAGAATTAAATAGTAAATTGTGAATTTAAAATTTATACAGTAATATAATAATGTATAATAATTTATAAGAAGTTAGAATTTTTCATTTTCAAACGTATTCTTAGATCTTGTTTATTTATACGTTTGTTACTATATTTTTATTTTTCTCAGTATATCATAACATATAATTTTTTTAAAAAAATATAAATCTCACTTCCCTTAATTTCATTACTTAAATAAACACACCCTTAATTAACAGCCGTCTTTTCGAATATTTAGAAACTAAGATTTAAACGTGGCATGATTGCTACCATTCGAAATAAATAATACATTAGCATATACTAAAGTCATAAATGTATAATAGCTGACGGTAGACGTAAAAATAACATTCAACAATTTGCAGAAGCAACATAAAAAAATCTATAACAAAACTTCACAAACGTAACGTGGGTAAATTCATAAAAGGAAAATAAAAAGTATGAGGAATAAAATAAAATAAAATAAATTGTGAAAAGATACAAACTTATTGTTCTGGCACCATGTCAAATAATAATAATTTTTATTTCTAATAAACATGGAACTCATGGGTCATTGGTCTAGCACGTGCCAAAATACTATCGAAACTCTTTCTAATAACTTTTTACTTTTTAAAATTTTTGTTCATCTGCGGGTATCATATTAATGGGTATGCATCATTTATCATAGTTCGTAACACACAAAAAACTGATCCATTATTCTTTTAAAAAACACGATATTATTTTATAAACAGCTAGATGTATCTTTTACTTTATTACTTTTATTTTTTTAAAATTTTAAATTTAATTATGTAAATAGTTAATTTACGATATATTTTACTATGTATTAAAATTTTAAATTAATCTAAGTTATATTCCCTAAGTTATTTTGGTTACAAAATCAAACAAAAATTGCAAAATTTTCAATCCTTTAGATTTAGATGGTATTTGTGTATTTAGAATTAATAGAAAATCACGTAAAATTATAACAATTTTAACTAATTTTAAATACATAAATTCTCTTTTATAAGGAATGTGCTAGGTTATATTATGTTTGGGACAAAATGGAAAGTGAAGGAAAATTTTAAAAATCATAAACTGTTTTTGTCGCATGGTAAGTAAGAAAAAGTTTTATAAATACGTAATATTTTGATGTTTTTACACCTCTCTACTTTTGAAAGTCATAAATTACGTTGAACTTAACTTGTGTTGTACTTTTATAATGTAACAAATGTCTGTTACATTATTTATACAATTACGATACATTTATTTAAATTTTAAGATATTTTAACTATAATTCTGTCACAAATAACTTTTATTTTCTGTGTTGGATACGTTCTAACATTTTTTTTTTGAAATTGGTATTTACTTATTTAAAATAAATATTTTAGAATATAATTATAATAATCTGATAACTTAGGTCTCATTTGAGATTAACTTCTTCAACTAAGTTGAATAAAATTAAAGCTAAGTTAGTTTTATAAACGAATTTAAAATTTCATAGTAATTAAGGTGATATAAATTTATATATTGAAATTTGTATAAAAATAATGTTAAAAATCAATTAATCTCAACCTCAAATGAAACCTTATTTAGGCTTTGTTTGTTTAAAAAGGTAACGTGAGTTGGAGTGAACACGTTTTTCTTTAAATTATATAATTTATGATCTAAGCTTTTGATATAGTATTTTTAGTATAAAATATTAAAGATATTAATAAATATCATGGTACACAACTAAGATATATAATAAAAATTAAAAATACATAATAAATACAATTCAAACAAACAAGACTTTAGTATTTACAAGAGAGTTAATTTTTTTAGTAACATCGTTAGAGTTACATTTTTAGTAGTGCTTAACTTTAAATTAATTTTCTATATATATATATATATATATGACAAATAGAGCCTGAATAGGAATTCAAGGAATAATGAAGAAGGAATTTAATAAGATAGTAGTGTATTGTAAAAATTTTAATAAAAATATTTACAATTTTTTAGCTAATAGAAGTAAAGAAAAAGATAACGACGTTAAAGTCGTCGAACGTAATAATATTTTATAAGTATAAATTTATAAATAAATGATAAATATTAGGTGCTCACAAAGAAATAGAGATTAAGATCGATTAGATAAATTATTGAAATATTTACTTAATTTATATATAATATTGACTATTAAATTAAACTATTACAAAAAAAAATAACTCTACAGCATTTTCCCTTATTTATATATTAAACTTAATATTTACCGTGTTTTTTCCCCCTCCTCTTCCTCGTCTCCTTCGTCTCCCGCTTTGATGGCCGATTCCACGACACGGCGGCGAATTCGTATCGCGCTTCCGGTCGCCGCCGCGGGGATTGCCTTCTACGGCGTCTACAAGCTCTGCCACCACTCTTCCGTCGCCAGGAGTCTTCGAACGCTCCCGTGCCTTCTCCGATCCCTAGCCTCCGTCTCCGACGCTGCCTCCTCCACCGCGGACACCGTCTACGCACTCTCTTCCGACATCCACCGCTTCCTTTCCTCCGATGCTGATAGAATACCCACCAGCCTCAAGCAGATGGCGAAGCTCGTTCGGTCCGATGACTTCTCCGCCTCCATTTCCAGGGCTTCCGGAGCAGTCGCTTCCGGAATCCTCCGTGGAGTGAATGGAACGGCGACTGACACGTCGTCGAATGGGGCGGGATTTTTCGACCGGGTGGTCGAAAGCGTTCTCTCGGACGCCGGGATCGGGGTCGTGTCTGTTCTGGCGGGTAGTTTTGGAAGGGGACTGGTTGAGGGGTTATATTCTGGTGGGATTTCGGATTCCCAGGAGATTCCATGGTGGGTGGAGTTGATTTGTGAAGATAAGCTTCGTCCAGTGATTCGGGACTGCATTCAGATGTTTGTCCGCACCGCTGTGAGTGTTTATCTTGAGAAGACGATGGATATCAATATCTATGATGAGATCTTCGCTGGGTTGACCAATTCAAAGCACGAGACGAAGATGAAGGACGTGTTGGTTTCGGTTTGTAATGGTTCCATGGAGACGTTGGTAAGGACCTCACACCAGGTTTTGACCGATTCAGGATCGGCGTTGAGTAGAGAGCATGGTGTTGGGAGGAATGTTGAGCTGGATCAATGCAACCATACTTCATCCGGTGATCAGTGCAGTGATACTGGTGGATCATTTGGTAGAGTTGCATCAGCACTGACTGTCACAGACAACAGAAAGCTTGTTCTTGATTTATTGGGGAGGATGACCTTCGAGATGGTGAGATCCTTTATTGAATTTCCGGTGCAAAAGCTGTATGGGAATGGGAGGAGAGTTGCTCATGTTGTTAGGGGAACAACCGTTGAAAAAGGAATGGAAGTATTGATGTATGTCAGTGCCAAGTCGATGATCATCTTTGCAATAAGCATAGCTGTGTGCTTGTACGTGTTTTTTGGTACAAGGATCTTACTTCCAGCTTCAGTCAATTGATCCATGTGTATAAAACCATCCTCTGTCAAGGACACAGAGGGGGACCAATCTCCCATAGTTGTAGATTTGTAAGTTACTCTGATTGAAGTATTCTTTCACATATAATTTGCAACTGTAACCAAAAAAGAAGTTTTTATTGATATTAATTTGATTACACCCAACTGTTACACATTGGAAAGTTTGACCTGCATATGCTTATTGAGAATCAGCAATAGTTGTGCATCCAAATTTAACTCTGAAAGAGTTTAGCAAGCTAATTAAGTTCTTTTGGTAATATTTAAACAATAACAAATAGGACCAGTAGACATGAGCAAAGTAGTATCCAAGGTTATAAAGATTCCTTCATTAGTTGGATTCTTGCGTAATGTTTGCTATCTCTATACTGTGGTAAAAGTGTTTTTGGATTTATTATTGGAAAAAAGTAGATTGTTGCGTGATTTTGTATGAAACATGGATGACCTGCTCACTGTGGTTGTGATTCATGTTCCTAAAAAATTCATACTTTTTTTCTGCGATTATTTAAAATGGAGCTCTTTTGAAATTGGGATGGAACTGATAATTCGATGATGTGGTTTCATCTGTATATTTGATTTGAAGACTTGCATACAGATGAGTTGGATAAGATAGGCTTTAGTTTGATAAGGTAGGTCAATAATGAGTTGAAGAGGGGTGTTTTCTAATCTATTGCACATTATTGACAAGAAGTGATGAGGTGCTTTAATATTGTAGTCAAATGATTATTTTTATCACCATCAATCTACTCACGAACATCAAATTTAAATGGTATGTCATTGCTTTACTCTTTTAATCGTTAAAATGTAAAGAATTCTCATGAACTGTGATTTTTCCAAGGATCAATGCAAGGAAACACTTCATGATTTATTTAAATATGGTTATTGTTAGAGTAAATGGGTATTGATCCTAGTTGGGTTACTTATAAGTCGAGTAACAGGTTTTTTGTTGTTCAAACTTATGTATTCCTGTAAATATAGGAGATTGTAGTCCATTGTTAAGTGAACAACACCTTTTACATTTCCTTGTTAAGTTATTTCTATATGGTATTAGAGCTTTAAGCCTTGAAAGAGATAAAAAGAAAGAGAGAAAGGTGTAGGTGGGAACCTTGCTGTCAACCATCTTCCTCCTCTCCACGACCACTTGGGTGGAAGAATCTTAATGCATGCCACACTATCCCACCAACAAATATCCACACACTTTTCAGCGAAAGATTGTGAGTTCAATCTAGGTCTGGTTTGGGTCTACTTTGACAGGCGTGTGGATTGATATGACATTCTAAGTCCCCCTAACAATGATAGTCTTCATTTGGTTACTTATGAAAAGTAGACTGGTAACAAAATGTTACAGGGTTAAATGGACTGATGGCAGTGACATGGTTTTTCTTTTATGTGGGCTACGTCAAGAAGACAATGATCACTTATTTTTTAGTTGGAAGGTTGGCACCATTATTTGGGAATGCCTAGTGGCAAGAACAATGAAAAAAACTTACTCTTACCCTATCATAAGCGAAGTAAGCTGAGTTTTTACAGCTTTGAGAACATTAGAACTCAAGCATTCCATCTCGTGCTACTGCTTTTACCTCAGGTACCACTGCCGTGCAACTTACCCTGTCAATGCTACATTTTATTACATTGCCCTAGGCATGTTTATCACAAAACAATACTTCCAACTAATTAGTATTTATAAGTCCTTTTTCAAATATTGCCATTTTCGTTTTTAAATTGCGGATCAAGATTTAAAAATTTTAGTACTAATGTATCCCGTGGAAAGTGTGTACATAGAAATTGAATGGTTGCTCGTGTGGTTTACATACTTATGTATATGTTCTTGATGACCACTGCTACTGCTTTCATTGTAGTGAATGCTTTATTAACTATCATGTGCCAGATCGAACAATACAAAGGATTTCTTTAGTAATTGCAAGCAGAAAATTCCCATCGCTCGGTTGATGTATGATTTGTGTAGTGATGATTTATCTGGATGCTAGTCTTAAATGATTTGTCTCATGGTTAATCGTTGGGGTTGAACAATTTCTGGGGTTATGAGCAATATGGATTATCAAAAAAAAATTTCAAAATGGTCTTACAAAGTTATTCCCACCCTTCATCATTGATTGATTTTTTGGTGTTGTTTTTACCTAGATGGCTGGCACAACCATATCGTCGTTTATTCCATTGTGGCATTTGTGATGTAATAGCCCACAGTTTTTGTTATGATCACTTTTTCGAAAGTAGACTGCAGGCTGCTCAATACTGAAAAATAGATTCATGGTTTGGTCGTTGTCAAAAGAAGAGGATGGTTTTGAAATCTGGTGGTTCGAGAATTATTGATGGAAAACTACGTGGTATGCTGTCAGTCCACTTTGATGATGTTTTTTGAATCCATGACCTTTTGCTTAATCGAGTTACTGTTGATTGATATGCAGAGAATCCAAAGTGGGCAAGGTTGGAAGGCAAAGAAAGATGCCTCTTCTTTGCATGGAATGATATGCTGCAATGGGAACTGGGCATTGTGCCGTTCCTTAAAAGAGGAGCATCTTCCATTCCCATCCCTATCCTCCAGTGGAATATCAAGGAAGCATGTGTTGCGCTGTTGGGCCCCACAAACAAGAAGGCGTGGTAATAATTTATTCATGCCCTTAAAACTTCAAGAAATTATATATGATATTGTGTATTTATTTGGATGGTAAGCAAATCTTTTAACATTTCCGTACCACTTTCATTTTTTATAGTCGTGAGTTTGATTTTTTTTTTTGAAAATCAATATTTGAAACATGTAATAAAATCTTTACTTCAAAAAAGATCTAAGAAATTATGTTTAAGATCTTTAACATGCTATCTGTTGCAGATTCTCTGCTCAAAATTTAAATGCAAGGACTTGTTTTCGTACCCAAGTTGCTGCACGTACCTGTGGTCCTCACAAACGACTCCTTTTGATGAAGTTTCTTGATGCGTTGAGGGTAAGACAAAATATTTGCATCGATATCTATGATTCAATATTTGATGGATATAAGATATCTATGAGAAGAGAGCTGCCTTGGCAGAGAAGTTATGGATCTGTTCAAAATCGTCGGATTCAGATACCGTGGAATTGGAAACAAACGAAGTTATTGTCGCTGGTATCAAACCATTCAAAGGTACCAATATCATCACCATATGTCAACAGCTAACGTTGAATATTCAGAAACAGGGTTTTTGAATATTCTCCGATGGATCTGATCATGTGTGATCGAGACTTACCAGTCACCATGGCCTGACTTTGCAATCTCTGGGGTTTTTTTTGTTGAGAAAACTGCATTTCTAATACTAATTAAACCCTAATCTTGCCGTCTTCATGATTTCCGTGTTCTGGAGTAAGGGACATTCTAGAACACCCATCCGTGATGTCACGGAAGGACAACTGAAACCCCTGAATGCAGCCAACGGTATTGATTTTGGTCAAATCAGCTTACAAAAAGGTAAATAAAACTCACGGATGAACTTGTAAAATTTTAAAAAGAAAAAAAAATTAAAATTAAAATCTTCACGAAACAGAAAATTTAAAATTTTAAAAAATTCTGTCTTGTTTCTATATGACATAGAAACTCAAAAAATATATTTGATAGGCTCTTACACTTTTAGCAATCATTGACATCCTCTAGCGACGTCTCTCACGTTAGAACTTACAAGTTCTTCAAGTGAGCAATTCCTGTATCATCACCTGTTCACCCACCTTGGTATCAAAGCCAAGTGATCCTATGGATGGCAAATTGAAGAAGTTTGGGATCACATGGATGGCAAAACTCTAAAATGGTTTTGTTTCGTCAACATGCATGGGAGGATGCATTGGCCTGAATGCAGGAGAAGAAGATGATGACGACGAAGTTGTTGATGTTTATCAAGATGAAGTAATTAGAGTTTAAGATTTAAAGTTTAAGGTTTAAAGTCTGTCGAGCTTACCAAAGTTATCAACGTTTGTCGAGGATTTTGCAAAGAAGTCATTATCTTTTGGAGAGGAGGTGATTGAGTTTGTCAAAGTTGTACTTGTTTGTCAAGGATTTTGCAAGAGAGTTGTCGGAGATGCCTAAATTTGCTAAAGTCGTTAGTATATGTCAAGGGTTTCACAAGAGAGTCGTCATCAAGCGAAAAAGAGGTGAGTTGCATGAATGGTTTCGAGAATTTCATAGGATTTTCTTTTAATGAAGTTGAGATCTAGTGAAAGTAAAAATAGTATTCATCGAAAGGTGTTGTGTTTCTGTCGATATTTAGGATTTAGATTTTATGATAATTTTATTATAGGTGTCAATGTAGTAATTTACTGATGATTTTATTTATAAAAAATGAATCTCAATCAATCGTTCATAAAAATACTTACGATAATTTTGTCGTAGGTATTAATACATGCATTTTTAGCTTCTTATAATGGTGGAAAGTACCAGTAATGTCACTAGTAAAGGGAGATTCATCGTTACAAGCTTTATGCAAATTTTTATCAATATTAAATATAATTTTATACTTTTCCTTGTTAATTTGTCTCTTTTATTTATTTTTCAGATATCCATTTGTTTACATCCTAACTTATGTTCATTTGCTGGTTGGTCAAACCTTTTCTAAATTCATCTTGCTTAAAAAGTGAAAATGAAAATAAAATCCAATTTTTTTTAATCTTCTCACATGTTTGGATATGCATGCAAATGTTTAAATATTTAATTGATTTTATGCATGAAACATTTTTCTAATGAAACTCATCTTTCATACTTTAATTCGTTAATAAATCATAGATCTTATTATTGCATTTCTTTCATCTTATATCAAAATAAAATTTTCTCGTCAAAGTAGAGTTTGTACTTTCAAAAAGTACGAAAAATGACATAAAAAATGAGAAATTTAACTTATTATTTTTTATTATTTTTCGTACTTCTCGAATATACAAATTCTCAAAAGACACAACAACAAAAAAGTTGGATTCATGACCAGAAAACAAAAAAGAGTAAAAGTTCAAGGCTTGAAGAAAGATCAACCAACTGCAAGAGAAGCACAACAGCGAACATCCACCACATCTGCTCAGGAGTGATGTTTGATATCCAGATAGATATTTGCTCCCGATCCATCCACAGCAGAAGAGTAATGCAAATCCCTTTCCTATTTTGAGCATCGTTAATGAGATTGGTACCTTCGCCTCTTGCAAAAAAGAAGAAGCAAATGTTAAAAATATTAACGATTATCAAGTTGATCATCTCAAAGTGACCAACAAAGGTGGCACGATTTCTTTCCATGGATCAAGATAACCAAAAGAAAGAGAAAAACAAAACAATTTGAAATTGAATTGGGTCGATTAACCGACATGTTGGGTTTGAGTTAATAGTCGTTGAGGCGTAATATTTATGAAGTTGTTAAGTTATATTTACATGTTAAGTGTTACTGATTATTTATAAAAAAAAACTTTTAGTGTAATGTTAGTATCAATCCTAATTTTTAGATACTTTCTTTGATCAATAAATTCGTGAATGATTTCGATTGTAAGAAGTTTCATTTAAAAATAAAAAATTCTAACCATTATAAAAAGAAATAATATAAAATGATTAATTATAAAATAAAATTTATATAATAACATAACATAAAAATTTGTAAAAAAAATCAAAACACTCCATTTTCAGATAAAGTGGTCTGGACGGCTCACACCATCCCGGGGCTCGTGATGCGTGCACGTGACTTTCTTCTCGCAGCCACGAATTTTTATATTCATTTTATCGACGAAAATTTCTCGTTCGTCGCGGATTTTGACTTGGTCCGTCGATCCTGATCTTTGTAATCCAATAATAAATTATTCGTTGTGATCCGGTAACAAAAAAAAAAAAAAAATTGTTTTCGATTACTTATTCGTATAAAAAATTGACGTGAACGGTGGAGAATAATTATCCGCAGAAACCCAAGAAGTGGGTGGGAATCTGACAGCTGGGCGTGGGGCCCATCCCGTTCGCGGCGCCCACCACCGCTCTTATCCTCGTTGGACCCCTTCCACGAATTGCCCAAAACGCCCTTAAGGTATCATTTATCTGGATGTTTTAGTAAAATAGGTTAAATTTTATAATTTTAGGAAAATATATAATTTATAATAATAATAATAATATATGATTATATAATAAAAAATATAAAAATTATTTGATAAATAATATTATAAAATATAATAATATATAATAATAATAAAGTGATTATACAATGAAAAATGTCCGATACCCAGGACACGGTATACTGGTTGACCGATCCAGGGGCAGTTACGTAACTTCGCATGATCGGACACCTGCACGCGACGAGCCGCACTCGTTTTCGTATGTCGCACTTCTTCTTCGTCTTCGTCGTCGTCGTCTTCTTCTTCTTCCCATGGAATCCGAATCTCGTCACGCACGCACACATCCGCGTCGGAGGATTCCACCACCTTCCCACCTTTCTCTGCCCCATTCCTTGCGTCCGCCGACGTCTGCAGCCACGAGGGAGGAGGAGGAGGAGGAGGAGGAGGGGGAGGGAGATCGGAGATGGGGTTGCCGACCACGGAGCTTTGTCTGGGGCGCGGCCCGATCAGCGTCGGCTTCGGGACCCCGGCGTCGAGGCCGAAGATGGAGGATCTCGTAGATCGCCTCGAGGAGGAGATGCGGAAGATCGAGAGCTTCAAGCGCGAGCTCCCCCTCTCCCTACGCATCGTAAAACAAGGTGTGCCGCTTTTGATGATTTCGATTTCGTTTGTGCGTGTGTTTGTTTGCTTGTTTTGTGTGACTCTGTCTTGATTTTGACGCTTGTATTGGTGGTGGTGGTGCTTGCAGTTGTCGATGCGATGAAGGAAGAGTTGGTGCGGTGGGGAGAGGATGGTGGGAGGAGCAAAATTGTTCACCATCCGATTCTGGAGGAGTTCCTGCCTGTCTTCACAAGTAGATGCCAGATGGAGGAGGGAGAGGAGGGCGATGAAACGCGCCGGGTGAGTTCTGCTCCGCCGTGGACTAATCATGGCGACTGCGTTCGCAACGGCAGTGACGATGAGGTAGCCCTAATTTTCGAAGCAGCCGAAATGGTTCTGCGTTTTCTTTGCCAATTTCTCGAGAGAAATTGATAAGTGTTTTCCTCCTTCCCACCCCAGAGTGCGGCGAGATTTGCTAAGCACTTCGAAGGGTTTCCGTCGTTCCGTGCAACTCACGACGTCTCCGACGAAGCGAAGAAGGTGGCCGTGCCGTTGCCGGATCTCTCACTTGTTACTCCAGGGATCGATGGTTCCACTTTTGTCAGTTCTGTTCCCAAGTCTGCACCCCCTAATCCCAAGAGCAAGCCACTTGTGGGCGGTTCCCTCTTTGCTTCGACTAGTGCTCCGGCAAATAGCCATGAGCAGACGCAGCAGCAGACTGCTACGAAAAAGCCCAGAAGGTGCTGGTCGCCTGAGCTTCACAGGAAATTTGTCGGTGCCCTCAGACAGCTTGGTGGCTCCCATGGTAAGGATGATATCAAAACATTGGTCTTTCATTTGCTCTTATCATTTTTAATCGCTTGTTTCAATTTAATGGATTTTCATCGTTAAACTTTCCAAATTCAAATTGTTTTAATCAACGTTTCCTTTATTAGAATTTAATTAATTCTGGTCCTTCCCACCGATTCCCCCCATATTTTGCTTCTGCTTTGATAAACTTCTACTTTCAGCAAATGCTTAAAAGCGTTTGCATAAGCCTTGTTCATGGGCTTGTTTCTTCCTTCACCAATGACATCTCCCAGTGCTCTATTCTTGGTTGATTCAACGTAGCATATAAATATTCATAATGCAGTCGGATATTTGAAAACCCAACAGATGAATCCATCTAGTTAACATTTTGCTTAAAGCTAATCTCTGATCTTATTCTCATGCTGCTTTTCAATCTCTGTCTTTCTATTTTGTTGTTCAGTAGCAACGCCAAAGCAGATCAGAGAAATGATGATGGTGGATGGGCTTACAAACGATGAAGTTAAGAGTCACTTACAGGTGGGATTTCTAATGAATCCTACTGCTTCCTAGCATTTGTTTCATGTTATCCGATCATTTGTTCCATGTGTATGATCACATACGATAAACATACAAAAACATCCCTTGTTCTCCTCTTCAGAAATATCGGCTGCATATCCAGAAAGGTACCCCACTCTTCATCTCTGGCAAATGAACCTGTGGCAATGATCAATGGTGCTCCTTCGATATCATCGACTAGAAGCTGAGAAAATTTCCAAGAATTACATGGCATCAATCATCCTAGAACCCAGTTCAACGTGGAGCTCCATTTGCTTACTTGTTGCTGCTTAGGAAATCTTGTCTCTGCACAGACCCAAAAATATGGAGGAAAATGATGCCAACCAGCTGAGAAAAGATGAATGGGAACAACCCTTCATTTTCAAAGCCAAGGGTCGGGGCCTGTGACATATGTTCTTTTCTGATTTACCTTAGAAATTAATTTTGCAGTTTTGACATAGCTGAGCCCGATTCATCTGTTCAATACCCTAATCTTACTGCCTTTGTTCATCTAAGATCAGTCACATTTCCTGGTCTTGGGCAAACCTGTAGCATAGGCTTATTCTGTATCCAAACATCAATTTTTATCCTTTTATTACTCATAAATGAGCAGAGAATCCCCCCACTCCCCATGAATTGAGCGAAAAGGATTGCTTATATTTTGGATTACTGACTTCAAATTTAATATTTCATTTGGATTTTTTATATAATGGTTGACGCTATTAGTGGATATTTTCAAGAGATTTGAGGAGTAAGTTTCACATTGTTTAATTTGAAAAGTTCCATCTTTATCCACTAAAAGAGAGTGTATTTGTTTATGTAGTAAAATTATATGAAGTGATATTTATATTTTTTTTAAAATTATATAATTTACGATATAAAAATTTTGGTATAATTTTTTAATATAAAATGTTAAAGTTGTTTAATAAATATTATCGTAGAATGTCGTGATATATAGTAAAAAATAGATGTACGTAATAAAAAAATGTAAAAATAAATAAAACCTTTCATTAGACGTATAAACTGGATTTGGGTCCAGTGAGCGAGGGCTGGACCTGAAGTTTCAGGCTGATCGACCAATCGACCCTCGTGGGTGGGGGAGGGAGCCGGACTTCTCCACTTGCCCTAGCCTATATCTCGCCGTGGGTTGGCCCAACCCAGCCTGGATTCGATCAGGTCCAGGCCTTGCCGTGCCCAAGTCATCCACTACTGCTTATTCGTCGCCCATTATACATAAACATTACATTAATTTGTGACTGAAACGAATGACTTCCTTATTCTTTTAAATTTCCAAGACATTTTTATGTGAAAATAAAATCTAATATTCTACTCATACAAAAACACTATAATTATATATATATATAGATAGATATAGATATATATATCAAAATTGTTAACTACAGGATCATTGATCAACTATTTATTTACTTGTCGTTCATACTTAAGTATCATTCCTTTGGTCGTGACTTTAGTGATGCACAATATTTATAATTGAAGTTATTGTAGTGTAAACAAAGATAACTGCACTGCACATTATAGGTGACTGATAATATAAAAATTAATTCATAAAAATTCTAAACAAACTTAACTCTATCTTTAATTAACAACTTTTTCAACTAATTAACTCTAGCTACAATACAAAAGCTAGAACTAAAATTATAGACACAACCTTAGTCTTGCAACAGTTCTACTTGAACTAATCCAAAAATAAGATAGATACAAGGATGGACTACTTTTTTACTTACAGCCAATTAATTTTGAATTAAATTTATATATTTCATCGCAGCAAAAGTCTTTAAACCCTTTTAAATACTAACATAATTTCTTTAAAGGGGGAGGTTTGTTTATGTCGAAAATCTTGAAAAAAAGGAAATTTTAAATTTTTTTATTTTTAAGTACCTGTGCATCTCAAAAAATTTGTACAAATTTTAAATTTTTTCATTATTACAAATATATTTTTTTTTTTACTATTTATCAATTATTAGGTCGATAAAATTCTTATAGTTGATAAAAATTTTATCACAACGTACTTTTTTGTCATATGTGTCTTGTCCAATCTCCCTTAATTAAACTTATGATTATAAGAAAAATATGAAATTATATTTAAAATATTAAAATATAAAAAATTATAATTTTTTTAAAATTTCTACACAAACACAAACAATCTTTAAAAAAAAATTTATTTCGTAATTTTCTTTCTTTTTTCTAAATTTTCGTTTATCAACGTATAAATAAATCCAAACTCTTTTGTCAAAAGTAACAGTATTTAAAACCTAACAAAATTAACTCTTTAAAACATAATAATAATTAAAGGGAGTGAAAACGGTGAACGAAATCCTTCCCATCCCCATCAATCCCAATCGCCTGTAACTTGCCGTCGCCGCAAACTTCGAGGTCGTCTACCACGCCACACGTTGTTGCCTTCCTTGCACGGGGACCGATATCGCCGACATCGTTTTCAACGAGTGCACGCTGCTCCGAATCGTTCCAAAATTTCATCAGATGTTTCCGAAAAGACGGTAGATCAAATCGACGTCCACACCACACCAGATCGAAGAAGAAGAAGACAGGACGACGATGGTAAGAGAGGGACGGAAGGAGGGAGAAGGAAGAGCAGACCTCTTACCGATTCGATTATAATAATGCCCGGAACAGTTGTATTTGCGCTGGAATCCAAACCGTGCATGCTGCGGGCATTGAAATCAGACGGGGTGGGGAGGAAAAGCGATTCGTCAGACAGTCTGCATCCAACTACTGTTTCATCAGCGTTCCGATTGCCGGCTGCTCCTTTTCGTCGGTGCGTTTGTTTTAAGGGCGGAATTAGCGAGGTAAGATTTATATTATTCTAAAAATTACATGATTTATAATATAAATATTTTAATATAAAATATTAAAATTATTTAATAAATATTATTATAAAATATTATAATGTATATAAAAAAAAAAAAGTATATAATAATTACTTCGTAAACAAATAAGATCATAATCAACTGTTTGTCAATTTCAAAGGATGCATATGAGAGTTCTAATTTTTTATATATTTTTATATATCACCGTTATTATATAAATCTTAATATATAAATTTTCATTTCAAAAGTTACCATACAGTTCTAATACCATTTATAACACTACTTTCAACTTTAATTCTTTATAATTTTTAGGAATGTAGCACTTTATTACTAAATACATCTAAAGAGTTCAATATTTAGAGTAAATAATATAAAAAATACTTTAAGGTTTTTTTTTTTGAAAATTATTACATAATTCTATTATATTTGTAGAATTTCGAATTTGAGGCAAGATTAGTGAGAGTTTTCAATCACTGAGATATTTGTTAAAAAATACTCTAGAGTTAATATATATTACATTTGAAATAAAAATATCTATTTATTTTAAATGTAATATATATTGTTAACAAATTGTATATTAATACATTTGAACTTTAACATGAATGCACAAAACAATTTTTTACTCTGATTGTCTATATTAAATATATTTCCTTTTTTAAAAAAAAAATATCGTAGAAGAATAAAATTGTGCAATGAAAATCATCTGCTGCGTCAGATGTTTCAGTTTAATATTATTGTAATCTAAGGTTGTATTTGTATCTCAAGTTCGTTAAAATTATTGTTAGTTATTATTAAAATTTGTGTTTATTTAAGATACTACATGATATAATATTATTTATTAATATTATTCATTAGTTTTAATGTCAGCGATAATAAAAATTAAAATTTGATAAATAAACACAAGGTCCTAAGTACCAGTGTAGATGTTAACAAGATTGAATTCAACTATGTCAACTTAATTTAGCACAATCGAATTATGTCAATAACCTGACATTACTTTTTTAGGTTGTAATGCACCTCACTCTCAAGTTATACTAGATTTTATTTGATAACAATCTTTTAATTTTAACTTTAATTTATATAAATTATTACGTATCATTATCATCACACAAAATTTTATATACAAATTTTTAGTTTACGATTCATTATAAAAAAGTTAAATTACATTTAATAATGTGACATAACTCCAAACTTTTTACACCTTAACGTAACTTCGTATAAGTACGTGGGTGGGCATGATACAACTTGACATTTTATAAACTTATAATATATTATTCTACAAAATAGAAAACTATATCATAGAGCAAAGGATATACCATTTTATACAATGAAAGAGTGATGCGCATACCAATAGTGACATATTGTGACAGATTAGTTATACTGTACAGTGTGGGTTAGAATGACAACTGGATATTTTAACATTATTCGTTACGAATTTATTAGTTCATCGTAATTATATGATATAATGATGTCATTTATTATGATAGATGATTTTGAAATATAGTGATTTTTTTAACCTACACTGAATACTAAAATCGCCATTACAGTCCATATTTGGTGTAAATATGATATGTTGACAAAACCTGCTTAATATATTATAATCTACAGGTATCTGTGATTGACAATATATGTAAGTTATGTCAATCCGGATATTAATTAATTGATGCGCGTAGAACCTTAGGGCATGCACACGCCCATCTAAATATGAAACTTAATCAACTTTCCATTTTTTGTAAAAATTAATGTAAACCGGTTATAATAGTTATATTCATGAATCATGATTTTCGTCAATATTTAAAGGTATGTTTATAAGTAATTTTTTTAAATTTCTGAAATTGAAAAGAGTAGAAGGTAAAAAATTAATTTTGTGAATGAAATTGAAACTGTATAACAATTTAGATGATAATAAAAATTTATAAGTTGAAATTTATATAATTAATAATATTATTATTAAAAGTGATTTTAAGATGGAGTTGAAAAAAACTATTCTATCCGATCCTCAAATTTAATAACTACCATTTTTGCAAGATTATAATAAAACTTCCAGCTATGAAACAGAAATAGAAGGGAAGAATTAAAACAAGATCATGAGGTCTTATATCAGACATCAAAAAGATTATCCAGCAATTAAAGTAAAAGAACAGAAGCAACAAATTAAAAGAAAATATCGTCACATTCAAACTTCTCATTAATTTGTGTTATGAAATACAAAACTCCATGATCTGATCTAATTTTACGTCACTCTTACCGTCTTACGATATTTTCCACTATTCTTGTAACATCTGGCCGGCATCATCCTTAATCGAATCATTTGAGATGAACGATTTTTAATCACATGAAATAAAACATCCTAGCTAAAATTTTATATAATCTTCATTAAAATATTTTATAAACCTAAATGTTTCGTAATATACACAAACAACTTTACAATTTTCTTCGTTTCTGAATTTTCTATTTCTATTTTTCAAATATCTATTTCTTTAATTTCGTAAAAAAAGAAGTAGGTAGAGGCTCGGAATGGGGAAAATCGATTTCGAACAGGTTTATGACTATGCATGCTACCCGAGGTAATTTTTCCTTCTGTGCGGATGTCTCCCTTCTTGCGGTTGCCCCAGGATGCCTCTCTTCTCCAGTCACGAAAGTGCCATTGCCTCCAGCGGTGCTGCCCCTAGCCGCGCCGTTGCCTCTAGCCATGCGGATGCCTCTGACTGTGCTGCCTCCAACCGTGTAGAAACCCATTTGGGTTTCAAAAAGTTGCAGAAAGGGGGATGAGGAAGAAGAAGGGGACGACGTTCGAGGAAGTGAAAAAAAGAGAGGAAAATGAAGGAAGAATAAAAGAAGAAAGTAAAAAAAGAAAGAAAGGAAGAGTGGAAAATAAGGAAAAAAATAAAGAGAATAAAAAATAAAAATATTTAAAAAATACAAAAAAATCTATTTTTAAAAAATATATATATATATATTTTTAGTTATTTTAATTAAATTATAAAAGAATATTATTTAAAATATATAAATATTAATGTGATGAAATCTTTGATAACAAAATAACAAAAAGAATAAATTGAAAAATAAAAATATTATCATAAAAAAAATACTTTTAAAAATTAAAAGTAGAAAAAAAAAAACGAAGCCTTATATTTATCTCCCAACTTTCAATTCGAACAGCTAAATGAGCAGTGAAGATGATGTCCGCGTGTTAACGTACAAAGACATGACCTAATTAAAAGTTTCAGAATCCTACCAACTGATCATGAAATAAAATAAAATAAAATGGGAGCAAATAATTAACCCTGACCCTGTGCTACTGTTCTACTGGCTCCAGCCTCCAAGCGCCCGGGAAAATACCCGTCGCCCCTCTCTCTCCCTCCCCCGCCCCTCTTCCTCCCTCCCCCACTGCACGGTCCGTCGATGGTCCCTACAGTCGCCGTCTGTCTTCAGCCTCCTCTTCCTTGTTTGGTCGCCGACGTTTCGTTGAGGCCTGCCGTGGCATCCATATCGAACATCGACGACCTTGACTTGACGGTTCTCTCTCTCTCTCTCTCTCTTTCTCTCTCTTCACTCATGAAATCCTACTTTGAGTTAATTTTCTAGCTAGCAAATATCATTGTTGATCTTAGGGCTTCTAGATTGAATTCAGTAACAAATTAATCAATTTGAATAGTTTGCTTGATTTATTTCTTTTTTCTTGAGTACATAGAATGACAAAGATGATTATCTAAAAAATAAAAAAATAAAAAAAGTTAAATCATGAACATCACAATTACCTAAATGCTTATAGAGACAATTTACAGATACCTGTAAAATCCCTGTCTTCTAGATATATATACGTGTATGCGTGTGATCATCAAGATTAGATTTGTAATTACAGAGTGTAAGGATGGTGCATGGCACACGTGCGGACGACGGTGGACGGATCTGATGGCCATTACCGGGAAAATGGTAAAAAAAAAGTTAGATCATGGATGTGCGTAACCCGAATAATGAATGATGTTGGAGTTCGCGAGCATGCATGTGCGTAAATCTGAAATCTCCACTTCTCCGACGACCTATCGTTCAATGAAAGGTCAATGTCATGATATCTCTTGGTGATATTTATAAAAATTAATTTTATAAAAGTTTATTATATAATTTTAAAAAAATTTAAAATAAAAATTTAGAAAATATCAAAATTAGGAAATAATTTTTTTAAATTATTTATGTATGTTGTGAAAATTTAAAAAATTTATAAATATTTTATATTTTAATATTTCAAATATAATTTTACTTTTTTTTTTATAACTATGAGTTCAATAATGGTTGGAGAATGTTAGGCAAAATACATGACAATACAGGAGTTTGCGTCTCTTAGAAATAATGAAAAAGAAAATTTAGAAATTTTTTTATTGTCAAAATATTAAAAATTTAAAAATAAAAAATTTTATAAAATCGTTTGAGTACCTTATAAAAATTTTAAAAAATTTATATTTAATTTTTTAAAAATAAAAATATTCTAGATTTTTATCATTTTAACAATGAAAAAATTTCTAAATTTTTATTTTCCTTAATTTCTAAGAAGTACAAACACCCTATAAATGTCTAATCTAATGACTGAAAATGCATTTATATAGATTATCATCATCTTAATTAATTCTCTCCACCTCTCCATCTCCCTCTTCAACTCCTCCCTCGTTCTCCAGCTCCCTCACCCTTGTCTTCAGCCCCAGATCTTTTCCTCGTGTGTGTGTGTTTTTTTTTTTTAGTTTTTTATTGGCATTGCTACCTTTCCGATAATATGATGTTAGAAAAGAACTGCATGGTACATTTTGTTCCATACCTTAAAAAACCTCAGTCATTAGTTTGGATAATAATATGATTGAGTAGTTGTGCTTCAATTCTTGACTGACAACCTTGTTGATTGTTGTGGACTTGTGTAGAGAGTAAAATTTTAATAGAATAATTTAGACACTTGTAAAAATTAATTTTCTATATGTCACTAAAGAATTAAAACCTTATATATATATATGGATCTTATAACATCCATGAGGAAAGTTCATGTGTTCTTCCCAAAATCCAAATTAAGGTTCTATTTGTTTTCAGCTTTTTTGATGAACTCCTAAATCACTTTTTAAAGTCATTATTACTGTATAAATTTTAACATATAAATTTTTTGATTACCTAAATTACTATGTAATTTTAACTTCATTTGTGAAATCAATTTCAACTCTATCTAACTCCCATAACTAAAAAAAGATATCCTCAAATGCACCTAAGAAAAGAAAGATCTTCTCTTACATGTACAAAGCCATTGAGAACCTTAAGTCTACTAATATAGGACTAACTACTAATTCTATACTAGTACTAGTCTTTCCCACCATACTCAATGATCTTGGGCGTCAGATAATTATGGTGAGAAAGTTGGCATGAGACTGATGGTTAGTCTTACATTAGTGGACTCGAGGTTGATCTTCAATAACCTTGTATAGAAGATGATGATTTTTCTATTATATCAACCTTGGAAGCCTTGTGTGTGTGTGTAAATATATATATATAGATGTCCCTTCCAGAATGATATCTAGCTAGGAACCTGCAACATTTACTAATTAACATACAGAACTTGTTAATCGTCAAGAAAAAAAAAACATACAGATAGAACGTAATTGGTTTACATAATTAGTTCAGATATTTAATTCATATTGGAGCATACCATAAATTAATCAACCATTCGTGTAATTATTTTTTTAAAAGAGATAATGAAATATATCATGTGCTTGAAAGAAAAAGAAAAATTCTGTAGACATTACCAAGGAAGGGTGATTAATTTAATTAATTATCTGAAATCCATGTAAATTAATTGATAAGCTCGTAAAAATGAAACGGGTAATGAGAGTGCCATTGCGGCCAGAAGTCAGCTGTTCGGGACTTGTACCGGTCGCCCTCCCGGAAAAAAAAAAAAAAAAATCCAATGCCAACGCCGGCGACTGTTACCGGTGGAGATCGATCGATCGATCTCCACTGCCGGCGACTGTTACCTGGCGAGGTGGGAAAGAGTGAAGAAGATTGGCGATTCACCTTCAGCAGGGTGGACCCATTACACTCCCGGCGCTGCTCCTGTCCTTGTTGTTGTCGCTCTCCGTCGGCTGCTGCTGCTGCTGCTGTTCTTCTTGCTGTTGATGTTGGCGGCGGTGATGGAGGTGGAGGTGGAGGTGATGTTGTTGTTGCTCTTGCTGTTGTTGTTGTTGATGTTGAACTTGGAAAGAATTGCCGAACGATTGCGGAACCAAAGCTAACTCCGACGAAGGTTCGGCTACTGTGAGAACCCCCGCGGCCGCCAAATGGTTGAACCCCGGCGTAGATGCTTCTCCACCGACGACGTCGTACCCACCGGCGTATCTCGTGAACTCAAGCTGCGGCTGCTGCTGCTGGTGGTGGTGGTTGTGGTGGTTGTGGTGGTCGTACCCCCTTAGCAACTCCTGATCTCTTGCCGCATTCATCAACTGCACCGTCTCGAACAGGTGCTGATGTTGTTGCGCCTGCTCCCGAGTCACCGTATGTTGTGGCTGTGGTGGTGCTGCGTTCGGAAGGCCGATGCCCATGGGAGGAGGAGACACCATCGCCGCTGGGCCGGCGCGGAAAGCGGGAAGGATGAGCTGCTGCGTTTGATTACCACTCTGGTGGTGGAGGTGGTTCGTCAGCGCGGCGGGCGGGACCTGGCCGAGGAAAGGGGGCGCCATCGTGGCGACGCCGATGTAGCCAGCGAGCTCCTTTCTGGCGTTAACGAGGTCCTCCTGCAGCTTCTTCAGCTTGTTCTGCAAGCTGGATATGCAACCTACGCAGCCGTACACGGGGTCGCGGAGGCGCGCCTCCGCCTCGTAGGCGAGCGAGTTCACGGCGTCCTCCCGGTGGAAGGTGGGCAGGTCGTTGAGGAGCTTGGAGACGTTGCTGGCGCCGAACACCCGGTGGACGTTGGCGAACTTCGCCGGCTGATCCGGCGGGAAATACGGTGCAAACACGCAGGTCTGGGTGCACTTGCGCCGCAAAAACTTGCACGCCGCGCACGGTGAATTCGACGACGCCGAAGACGATGACGCCATCCCTCGATCTCTACCAGATCTGTGCACCGACCAAAGAAGCAACCAATTCAACCTTGCCCCCCCATATGCATCACAAACCCAAACAACAAATTAATTGGGCACGTAGTACCGGTACCTCTAAATCTAGGGTTAACAACACGTCGCCCACAAGATTTGCTTATTTCCTTCTCGATTTTTTCTTGGTCATCGGCGAGATGGAGCATCGATCGCCGGAGCCGTTCACAGATCCGAGCCGTACCTTCTGAACATTCCCCACCCCAGATCGATCACTTTCTCTCAAACCTTGAGATTGATTCAATTACACCATGCAGCGGGAATTGAAGAGGGACAAGATTAATCAGCAGAACAAGGCGGACCAAGCAACAAATTAATGAACAGGACAAGAGAGAATTCCAGGATCTCTGTTGACCTAGCTCTCACGTCGTGCTGCAGTTTCTTCTCGCCCCAAAAGTGCCCGCCTTTCCCCGCAACACCTCCTCCATCTCAAAACCAAGTTCAATTTTTGCCGGCTAGCATTCGATTCAAGCTAAGCAACATCACCCTAGCTTCGATCTCGATCGTGGAAACGCACCCACCGACGCTGCGTACTGAATGCCCGGTCGATTGGTCTCCGCCGACGAAATGAACCAATCGCACAGTCGAACCAAAACCGCGCCCGGATCCCGAACGACCTCTTCTTCAACCGAAGACGAGACACACACGGAGCGAGAGAAGAGAGAGAGACTGAAAGAGGAGAGAAGAGCTCTCTTCCTCTTTCCTCTACAGCTGACGGTGGCTGCTGTTCGCCTGTTCTTCCCTCGATAGAGAGAGAAAGAGAGGACCCGAGGAAGAGAGAATTTTTCAGGATCCCTAGGAGGAGGAAGAAAGAAAGCGCAAGGAATTAAAACCTTATATTATTTTTTATTCTTTAATTTATTATTTCCGTGTGAGCTGAGCCCATAGTTATCAGATCTCAACGTCTTTTTTAATTTTGTTTTTAAAAAATTCAGTTCTTTCCTGCATCCAGCATCCTCCCTCGTTTAAATCGTTTTAGCTTTAAATTTAATTATACACAAATTTTTAATATATTTATTCTTATATAAATTTTAACTTTAATTTTATTTAATTCTCAAAATTAATTAAAATTCTCTTCAAACAAAACTATCATTTCTTTCTACGTGACGTGTACGTGATTCACTTAGAGGTATTATTGCATTTAAAAGTTACGAGAAATGAAAAAAAAATAGTAAAAATAATAAATCATTTATTATACTTTTGTAAAAATACAAATCCCACTGAGTTTAATTTTTCTTTAAAAAATGTTCCTTTTGATTATTTGATACGTATGATATATATATATATAAGTACGTAGTCTTTAGAAATAATATTAAAGTTGTTTTCCCAAAGTTGGACCGGTGGCAATATATAATTTCATTTGGAATGGAAATAATGAAGTTAAAAATATGTATTTCATTCCCATACGTACATGACTGGCATAAAGAATGAGGTTATTATGGTTTACTTTAGTAATAAGTTCTTTTAACTTTAATAACTATAAAGAATTAAAATTTAAAATAATTTTATAAATAAGGTTAAAGTTACATAATAAATTATAAAATAAATATATATATATAATTTTATGTAATAATAATAACGTGTAAAAATTTATAAAATATTTTGACTTTTTATTTGCAGACAAAGTCTATATATTTCATTCCATTTTACTATTTGGTGTGTATTCGTACACATTTGAGGTAAGATTAATTCTAAATGGCATAAAAAAAAATTTATTCACCTTATTTTAGATGTGAATGCAAGGAGTGTTTTTTTTTTTTT
>JAMKPZ010003054.1:0-19659 GCA_024699675.1 Amphibolis antarctica
GACTGCACCTAAAGCATAGTCTGATGCATCACACATTAATTCAGAAGGTTGAGACCAATCAGGTGCATAAACTATAGATGAAGTGGTTAGGGCTTCTTTTAGAAAATTAAAAGCTTTCGTGCATTCCTCATTAAAATCAAATTGTGCATCCTTAATTAATAATTGAGTTAAAGGTCGAGCAATTTTACTAAAGTTTTTAATAAATCTTCTATAAAAACCAGCATGTCCTAAAAATGCTCTTATATCATTAACTATTCTGGGAATAGGTAAATTAGATATTAATTCCACTTTTGCTTTGTCAACTTTTGTACCTTTAGTAGAAATAATATATCCTAAAACTATTCCTTGTTTAACCATAAAATGGCATTTTTGTTCAATACTAACTTTTTCTGTTTACATCTCTCTAACACTTTTTGTAAATTACTTAAACATTTTTCAAATGAGTTTCCATATATAGAAAAATCATCCATAAACACTTCTAAAAATTCATCTATAAAATCCGTGAAAATGTCTATCACACATCTTTGAAATGTAGCAGGTACATTGCATAGCCCAAAAGGCATATGACTAAAGGCAAATGTTCCAAAAGGACATGTAAAAGTTGTTTTCTCTTGATCCTCAAGTGAAACAGGGATTTGATTATAACCTAAATAGCCATCTAGGAAACAATAATACTCATGCCCTACCAATTTTTCTAACATTTGATCTATAAAAGGTAGTGGAAAGTGATCTTTCCTAGTTGCTGCATTCAGTCTTTTGTAATTGATACAAACCCTCCAACTAGTTTGAACTCTAGTTGGAACTAATTCCTTGTTATCATTTTCTACAACTATTATCCTAGATTTCTTAGGTACTACCTACACTGGACTTACCCAAGAACTAGCAGATATTGGATAAATTATATCATTGTCTAACCATTTCAGAATTTCCTTTTTAACAACTCTTTAATATTCAGATTTAATCTTCTGTATGGTTGCCTAATAGGTTGAATTTCAGATTCCAGATTAATCCTATGTTGGCAAATAGTTGAACTTATACCTTTTATGTCTGACATCTGCCATCCTATTGCTCCTTTATGCTTTCTTAACACTTTTAAAAGATTTTCTACTTGTATAGATGTTAAATCAAAAGCAATAATGGTTGGTAGATTCTCATTTTTCTCCAAAAATGCATATTTTAGATTTTTTGGAAATAGTTTCATTTCGAAAACAGGATGTTCTAAAATTAAAGACTTGTTATCATTTTCGAATTTTTCTTTGTTTACATCCATAATTTCAGTTTGCTCAGATATTTCCTCTTTCAACATTTCTTCAGTTGGTATTACACATCTTTCAACATGATCTAATTCCTCTACATTTAAATCCTCATTTATTTTAAAATTTTTGATTAGATTAACTTTTAAAATTTTAAATTGAAGCTCTTTAAAATTTTTCTTGACTCCTCTGAAAATATTCAGTTCTAGCTTTTGATCTCCCCAAGTTAATTCCATCCAACCATTTCTACAACTTATGCAAGCATCGGTTGTTACTAAAAATGGTCTCCTAAAATAATTATAGCTTGATCTTGACTTATATTTGAAGCATTTGTTTCCATTACAGTGAAATCAACAGGGTAGACAAATTCCATAACCCTTACTAAAATATCTTCCACTTTTCCTAGAGGTATTCTTATGGATTTATTTGCTAGCTGAATAACTATTCTAGTATGTTTAATATTATCCAATTTTAACTTCTCATAAATAGAATTAGGCATGACATTAATTCCAACTCCTAAGTCTATTAACACTGTATTAAAATAACAATCTCCTATATAGCAGGAAATAATAGGAGTTCCTAGATCATTTAATTTTTCAGGTACAAGATTAATTAACATGAAGCTTACCTCTTTAGCTAAAAATGCCTTTCTTAATATTTTCTTCCTTCTATTCTTGGTACAAAGAGTTTTAAGATATTTGGCATAAGAAGGAACTTGCCTAATAATTTCCAATAATGGTATATTGACTTTAACTTGCTCAAATATTTTACTGATTTGTTCCATTTCTTGGTCCTTAACATTTCTCATTCTATGTGGAAATGGAAAGTGATTTTCATTTGTTAACTTATCTCCATTTTTAATATCTTCCTTAATAACTTTGTTTTTGATTTCTTTACTGTTTTTAGATTCTTTACTATTTTCAATTTCTGTATCATCCTCTAACTCAATCTCGACTTTGTTTTCTGGACTAGATTTTACATTAGTTTCCTCTTTCTTTGTGAAATTGTCATTAATTTGTTTTTCTGTATCATCCTTTTTAGGACCTTCATAAGTTACATCAGATCTTAACATAATACTTACATCCTTTAATTCTTCTTTTGACACATTATCTACCATAGGAGCACTAAAATCTCCTTCTGATCTAAGGGTAGCTAACACCTCAGGTGACTCTTCTATAGTTTTGGAAACAACCCCCCCGCCACCCCCCTCCTCTTCTTCTGGGGCACCATTCACATGGCATCCTCCATCTTCTCCATCTTCCACCTTCCATCCATTCATTTCTTCCAAGAGGAGGTCGTCAATCTCCTGTTCTCCAACTACTCACGTAGTGTGTTTGCTGTTCTTTTCTGAATCTGAACGTATCCTTGAAGGAGAGACTCTCGACGCTGACTGCTTCCACCTCTATTCCTTGGTGTAATGATGGAGTGATGCCCAAAATCTCATTGCAAGGTCTAAAGGAAGGCCTACCAGATTGACGACCTAGTGGACTAAAAGTAAAGACAAAGAGAAGTTCCCAACCTGAGCAAGTTTCAAAGGGAGGAATTACAGTGAAGCATTAGGTGTTCCTTTTCTTTTTCCTTTTCTTTTATTTTTACTTTGTCTTTATATTTACACTCGAATTTACAAATACCCATTTTATCAACTTGGTTACGATAGTTAGAGAATAATTTTATGTTTACTATAATGTTGAATGTTGCATTTTAATTTTACAAGTTATTCGTACTTTGTTGTGTTTCATGCATTGTGTTGTTTGTTGTGTTTTAAAATATTTAAAAAGATCAAAAATATAAATATTCAACCCTTAGAAGTTTCAGCTAATTCAAATTGTACTGTTTAAACATTTGAAACTCACATTTATCGCACAACCCTCAGGTAAGTTCGAGGGTAAGGACGTCTACCCATGAGTTACCTCGAGGGTTAAGTGCCCTCTCTACACAAAATGACAAATCATATGTAAACTGAAGTGTATATTGTTAAAACTTAAGAAGAATTGAATATTTGGAAGTAAAGCTCACTAGATAGAGTCTTTTAGTGCAAAATTTGAATCATTTACTAAAGACTAATTTTAAAATCAAACTATTCTAAGTGGTGAAGAAGTTAAAGTTAATGAAAAATTCTTTGGAATGTACAATTTAATAGGAATATAAAAAGCATCCTAACTGTTAATTGGAATAGAGCAACTGTGACATTGCTTAAAAGAAATATAATTACTTATTCCATTAATTGAATACACCAATTTAGCTAAACACCAAGCAAAACTAATCCCTTTGGACAAACCCATACTTGCACACTAACTACATCTGAACCCGTGCACTTGCAGTGAAATTAAAATATTTCGAACACATATTATTAAGAAGTGGATTGCAAAAATTTTGAACAATCCTCTCTAGACCCCTCAAGACTTCTCTTGACGCACCTTCCAGGAAAGTCTTACCGCAAATGAGCCATGGGTGTTGACTAGGTATGCGCCTTTGAAACCTTGCTCTACCCCTTAGGCATCTCTCGATGAATCTTTCGAGAGTATAAGTCTGGTCCTCACTGTTCGAAGTGCTTCCTCTCTAGACCCCTTGAATCTTCTCCTAACACACCTTCTAGGAAAGTCTTACCCTGAGACGAGCCATGAGTGTTCACTCGATATGCTCCTTTGAAACCCTACTCTACCCCTTAGGCATCTCTCGATGAATCCTTCGAGAGTATAAGTCTGGTCCTCATGGTTTGGAGTGCATCCTCTTTGGACCCTTCGAAACTTCTCTTGACGCACCTTCTAGGAAAGTCTTTCCCTCCAAACGAGCCACGGGTGTTCACTAGGTATGCTCCTTTGAAACCCTATTCTACCCCTTAGGCATCTCTTGATGAATCCTTCGAAAGTATAAGTCCAGTCCTCGCGGTCTGGAGTGCATCATCTTTGGACCCCTCGAGACTTTTTCTAACGCACCTTCCAGGAAAGTCTTTCCCCCTAACGAGCCATAGGTGTTCACTAGGTATGCTCCTTTGAAACCTAGCTCAATCCCTCACCAGCACATGTGGGGGTCTTTCAACCTTAGGATGTCGGTTTCCTTCAACCAAAGTCATACAACCTCACCTAGGGAGGGGCATTCTGTTGACCCCCGTGCTCAACACCCATCTGACTACTAGGTAAAATATGTGGTAGCCCACCGAAAAGTCGGTACACTTCCCTGGGTCTCCCCGAGGCAAGAGGGAGTCCCCATCATCCTTTCAATGGACTCGGGGGAAGAACACGGCTGCCTGCCCGCAGGTCTATCGGTAGCATGCCTAATGCTTGCCTAAGCAATGTAGATTAGTTGGCAAGGGAGGACGGCCTCTTTCCTTCCCTCATCATACTCTTTCTTCTTTCTTCTTAGACATTCATGATTTTTATCGTACTGGACCTTCCCCCATGCACAGGTGGAAGGTTGAAGGATGCTCCCAAGTTCATTCCTTTAGATACACTTCCGAAAGGTACCAGCATCCTTCCTCCCCACTTAGTGAATCTTCCAAGGATGGGTCGAGACTAGTTTCATCGTGGCTTTTCTTTTGGGTTTTTCATGAGAGAACCCATGCTCCTTTATGCATTCAATGATCATATCGTCATATTGTCCGATGTTTCCTTTATTGTGAACGCTAGGCCCCCGTCAAGGTACATCGTCTCCGCTTACAGATGACCATCTTCACATGGGTTTCCTGCCTCTCCTGTCTTTTGAGACTGGGTGCATGAATCCTTGCACTCGAAAGGATATGCGGCATACCAAGCCGAATCCGACCCCGTACCCGGATGTCTAACCGGCAGGCTCATCAGACCTTTGGCTCTTCAGCCAATGGTCCATAGTGGTAGCTGCCATGTCTTTTATCCTTTTTCTCCTCTTGCTAGATCTCATGTGAATCCTCACACTGGAGGTTTCCCATTCATTTTACTAGAAGGAGTAATGCTACTCCTCCCGGTGCCTTGGTGAATCCTCCAAGATGAGGTCATCAGCATGAATCCTTGCTGACTCAGGTCGAACTAGGTGCATGAATCCTTGCACCGACGATTTCCCGTTCGTTTTACCAGAAGGAGTAACACTACTCCTCCCGATGCCCTAGTGAATCCTCTAGAATGAGGCCATCAGCATGGATCCTTACCAACTCAAGCCAAACTAGGTGCATGAATCCTTGCACTCGGAAGGAGAGATGGCATACTGGGCAGAATCTGCCCCCGTACCTAGATTTTCGGCATGCCGATCGACAATCTCACCAAACTTTTGACTCTTCAACCAACGGTTGGTAGCTGTAGCTACCATGTCTTTTATCTCTTCTCTTTTCTCATCAGATCTTGCGTGAATCCTCGCACCGGTGGTTTCCCATTTGTTTTACCGAAAGGAGTAATGCTACTCCTCCTGATGCCCTTGTGAATCCTACAAGATGAGGCATCAACATGAATCCTTGTCGACTTAGGCTAAGCTGACTAGTGTCATGTTCCTTCTTGGAGCCAAAGAGTGGTCGGGATTACCCGAGCTGTCTTGGGGTGCCTAACACCTTCCCCAACAGTACCTTGAGTCCCTTATCTAGCTCACTTATTTTCGCAGACATCATTCATTTTTACACTACTTTACACCATTGTTTTATGTTTTTGCACTTTTATCCTTTTAATGGTGAATGAATCCTTCCTCATTTGATTTTCCTTATTTTCTGCCCAAAAATAAGGTGGTGACTTCATGTCACGAGCCATCCACCTCACATGGTGATGTGCTCCATACAATCATTTTTCCATTCTCTATGCCTCAGCCCATCTGCTAGCCCCACTGGTGGAAGCTCATGGGCTTCCAAGTGATCACCGGATGAAAGGGAGGGTACAGTCATGCTAGTCTCTATGTGTCTGGACCATCTTCTTTAGGATCTTGATGAGAGTCTTGTTGGATACTTCCACTGTACTATTCATCTAAGGCCGGTAGGGTGATGATTGGAAATGCTTGATATTACACTGCTAGAGATAATCCATCATCTGCCTGGCCATGAAGTTGGCTCCATTATCTGTCACAACTTTGTAGGGGACCCCATACCTTATTACGATGTGGTTTTTGAAGAACTTGAGGGTGGCTTGGGCTGTTATTGTCATATAAGATGCCGCTTCCACCCATTTAGTAAAATAATCAATAGCTACGAGTATGTATCGATGGCCACTGAATGTTGTCAACTTCATTTCCCCCACCATATCAAGAGCCCACATGGAGAATGGCTAGGGAGCTACCATATTGTAAAGCTCCCTTGGGAGACTATGAATCAGGTTCCCATAGACTTGGCATCTGTGGCACTTTTTGACATATGTATTGCAGTTTTCCTCGATGGTGCTCCAATAGTATCCTTGGAGCATAATCTTCTTTGCAAGGAGTACACCATTCATATGAGGCTCACGTAGGCCAGCGTGTAACTGTTTTAAGAGGGTGTGTGCTTCTGCTTGGTCTACACACCTCAACAAGGTCTAATTATAGGACCGTTTGTACAGAATCCCTCCACCCATGACATATCTGGCTACCAATCGAGTGAGGGTACACCGGTCCCGGGTGGTGGCTTCCAGTGGACATTCTCCAGTTTCTAAGAACACTTGGATATCATGAAACCAAGGTTCTTCTACATGTGGTGAACCTCGGCTACTTCCGCAAGGTTCTGCCTCGAAGACCTCTTGTATACTGCTAGGGCACTGGTCCTCCTCCCGATTTCCAATCTTTAGTAGCGGCCAAGAGTTGTCGTGGGCAGGTCTTGCAAGGGTGCTCACCTCTAGCAGTCATTATTGCTTCTAATTTAACATCACTACAAATAGAAAATCTTTTAAAAGTGTTGAGAAAGCATAAGAGAGCAATAGGATGGCAAATGTCAGACATAAAAGGTATAAGTTCAACTATTTGCCAACATAGGATTAATCTGAAATCTGAAATTAAACTTGTTAGGTAACCACAGAGAAGATTAAATCCAAATATTAAAGAGGTTGTTAAAAAGGAAATTCTGAAATGGTTAGACAATGACATAATTTATCAAATATCTGATAGTTCTTGGGTGAGTCTAGTTCAAGTAGTACCAAAAAAATTTGGGATAACAGTTGTGGAAAACAACAACAAGGAATTAGTTCCAACTAGAGTTCAAACTAGTTGGAGGGTTTGCATAGATTACAAAAGACTAAATGTAGCAACTAGGAAGGATCACTTTCCTTTGCCTTTTATATATCAAATATTAGAAAAATTGGTAGGGCATGAGTATTATTATTTCTTAGATGGCTATTCAGGTTATAATCAAATCTCTGTTTCACTTGACAATCAAGAGAAAACAACTTTCACATGTCCTTTTGGAACATTTGCCTTTAGTCATATGCCTTTTGGGCTATGTAATGCACCTGCTACATTTCAAAGGTGCATGACAGGCATCTTCACTGATTTTATAGATGAATTTTTAGAAGTATTTATGGATGATTTTTCTATATATGGGGACTCATTTGAAAAATGTTTAATTAATTTACAGAAAGTACTAGAGAGATGTGAATAGAAAAGGTTAGTGTTAAACTGGGGAAAATGCCATTTTATGGTTAAATGAGGAATAGTTTTAGAACATATTATTTTTGCTGAAGGCATAAAAGTTAACAAAGCAAAAGTGGAATTAATATGTAATTTACCTAATCCTAGAACAGTTAAAGATACAAAAGCAATTTTAGGACATGCTGGTTTTTATAGAAGATTTATTAAAATCTTTATTGCTCAACCTTTGACTCAATTATTAATTAAGGATGCACAATTTGAATTTAATGAGGAATGCATGGAAGCATTTAATTTTCTTAGGGAAGCCCTGACCACTTCACCCGATTGGTCTCAACCTTTTGAATTAATGTGTGATGCATCAAACTATGCATTAGGTGCAGTAATATATTATGCTAGTAAGACATTGAACGAAACACAAATCAATTACAGTGTAACTGAAAAAGAATTTCTAGTAGTGGTTTTTGCCTTAAAAAAGTTTAGGTCATATCTAATAGGCAGTCATACTATCATCTACACTAATCACTCAACACTTAAGTATTTGTTAGTAAAAAAAGATGCTAAACCGAGGCTTATAAGATGGATTTTGCTATTGCAAGAGTTTGACTTGGAAATTAAGGATAAGAAAGGTTGTGAAAACACTGTGGCAAATCACAAGTCAAGATTAGATGCTTCATTCCTACCTGATCCACCAATAGATGATACATTTCTAGATGAGCAATTGTTTATGCTAAATCCCTGCCCATGGTATACTGATATAGTTAATTATTTGGCTACGGGTTTAGTACCTCTTGATTGGTCCAATTTAGATAAGAAAATGTTCTTTTCAAGGGTTAAATATTCCTTTTGAGATGATCCTTACCTGTTTAAGCAATGCCCTGACTAGATTGTAAGGAGATGTATCCCAGAAGCTAAAACTCAATCAATGTTGTCATTTTGTCATGATCAACCTGCTGGAGGACATTTTGGAGCTAAAAAGACTACTTTAAAAGTGCTTCATAGTGGCCTATATTGGCCAACATTATTTAAAGATGCATATGAATATTGTAAAAATTGTGCTAAATGCCAAAAAGTAGGAAGAATTACAAAACGAAATATGATGCCATTAAATCCTATCCAAGAAGTAGAGGTTTTTGATATCTGGGGTATAGATTTCATGAGACCTTTTCCAATTTCAAATGGTTTTGTTTATATCCTCCTAGCAGTAGAATATGTAACCAGGTGGACAGAGGCAATTCCTACTAAAACTAATAACTCTATAATAGTGATGAAATTTTTAAAATCCAACATAATGTATCGATTTGGTATTCCAAGAGCAATTATCAGTGATAAGGGAACTCATTTCTATAACAAAAACTTTGAAAAGTTATTGAAAAGATATGGAGTGTTACATAGATTAGCTACCCCTTACCATCCTCAAACCAGTGGACAAGTTGAAAGTGCTAACAAGCAAATTAAAGGAATCCTAGAAAAAGTAGTAAACACCACTAGGAGAGACTGGTCTGATAAGCTAGATGATTCTCTTTGAGCATATAGAACAACTTATAAAACAATATTAGGGACAACTCCATATAAATTAGTTTATGGCAAGACTTGTCATTTACCTGTAGAATTAGAACATAAAGCATTATGGGCACATAAGCAACTAAACTTAAGCATAAAAACAACAAGTAGTAATAGACAAGTGTAATTACTAAAATTAGAGGAATTAAGAAACATGGCCTATGAAAGTTGAAAAATAGCTAAAGAAAGGATGAAAGCATGGTATGATAAAAGAATTCTATACAGAATATTTGAAAAAGGGTAAGAAGTTTTATTATATAATTCACCACTACACTCTTTTCTAGGAAAATTGAAATCTAGATGGATTGGACCATTTGTTGTTAAATATGTTTATCCTTATGGAGCAGTTGATTTGGAAGATCCGCAAAGTCATGAAATTTTTAAAGTTAATGGTCAAAGATTAAAACATTTTCTAAATTTTTTAGAGAGGAGAGAGGTAGAGTTCGTAGCGCTAAAAGGAGAGTGAATTAATAAAAAAATAAAAATAAAAATAATAAATATATATATATATATATATATATATATATAAATCAATAGAAAAGAATATAATTATAAGAATATAATGTTTGTAAAAAGAGTTTAATTCGAACCGCTATTACATTTTACTTTGAGTTGCTTCGTGGATTATCTAGTTTACCCACGGAGTAAGTTCGAGCGTTATCCTATTTACCCTCGGACTAGGTCGTAATGTTAAAATATTATAGTAGTAGCTTCTTCGTGGGTTATCTGGTTTACCCACAAGGTAAGTTCAAGGGTTATCCTGTTTACCCTCGAACTGAAATAGTAATATATATAAAAATAAAAAAAAACCAAAGTAAAACATTGTGGGGATAAGCCACGGGTAAGTCCATAGGTTATCTAGTTTACCCACGTGTTAGTTCAAGGGTTATCCTATTTACCCTCGAACCAAAAGAAAAAAAACCAAAGTAAAACACTGTGGGGATAAGCCACGGGTAAGTCTGTAGGTTATTTAGTTTACCCACATGTTAGTTCGAGGGTTATCCTGTTTACCCTCGAACCAAAAGAAATGAAAGCCAAAGTAAAACATTGTGGAGATAAGCCACGAGTAAGTCCATGGGTTATCTAGTTTACCCACGGACTTATGCGAGGGTTATTCCCCTCTGAACCAAATACGACTCTATTTACTGAAAATGAAAACTTTTAAATGAAAGGTTTACTGAAATTAAACAAGGTTAATTATTTGAATGAATTTAGAAGGGTTATTTCATAATTCAATTGAAGTTAAAGATAATTACAATTAAGTGAACTTAATGACGGAGATCAAAAATTCTAAACTACAATCATTTAATATATATGATTGTACCAGGTATGTTTAATAGAAAAAGGAAAGCCTAAATTCTCTGAAATGGTTTAATTTAACAAATGTTGTGTTAATCCATCAGACTTTGAACTTAAAAAAAGAAAAATTTCAAAAGGGATTAAAAATATTACCACTTGTTTAAAATTGAATTATGCAATTACACATATACTTAACAAAAAACATGCATAAATTGAACTGTAGACAGAATATCTAGAAACACATTTCATTAAAAAAAAAAAGGTTTACATGGTACATTAAAGGAGAGCTTTCTCCCAAAATGTTGAATTACATCATCAAGAGAGAAAAAAATCTATCACTGCTTTGGGAATCAGGATTTCAATTCTGCAACTTCTACTTGCAGAGCAGCCAGCTAATTTATCACAGTGTCCACCTTCTCTAAGATAGAGGCTGATCCTCCCTATTGGGATGTGGACGGTTCACTGTACAACTGTGGTGTCAGTTGGTCCTCTACAGAGAATTGTTTCAAGTCTTTGGCAGTCAGGACAATAGACTTTAACTTTTTTACTGCCCAATCTAATAGATTAGAGGAACTTGACACCAACTGGAAGATTAGATCACCATAGAATAATTTCTTTTTGATGCTAGTGATCTTTGAAATGAAAATTCTGTACCAGTTCACCTGAAACCTATTTAGTATAGCATAGGTTGCAATTTTAACAAAGATGAAAAATTCCACATCATGTCCAAATCTTTGATATATGGTTCTAATCAATATCAATGCAACCATATGAGACTTTCCATTCATTTTTTTGAGCCTATTAAACAAGTTAATTTGAGGGTTTATGGTCATGCAGTTCTTCATATCTTGTTCTGACCAATCTGCCATTGTAGAAGATTCTAAAATCTCTACACCCTCGTCTTTTAATCCTAGGCTCTCAAATATATATTCACATTAATCACATCGGAAACAAAAACTCCATCTTCATCATGTAGATTATAGTAGAAGGTAGGAACTAAATTCTCAGCTTTAAAATTATTACTTGACCTGGGGATAATTCTCAGTAGCCCCTGAAACTCCAGTAAGTCCTTGATTTCATCCATGAAATCAAAATCTACAGGTCTACTGAATAGAATGTCATAACCCCTAATAATCTGGAATTTAGCCCTAGCCTCAGCATCTATGAAGACCATTGAGTTTATGCCTATCTACTGAGCTTGTTCTGCATGTGTGGGGGAGGATGGAGCTGATGCTTCTATAGTGGCTGTGTGTGGCTCAATTGGTGGAGAATAGATCACTAAGGCTCTATTTTCCTCTCCACCAAAGCTTGGTTGCTGTTCGGTAGAAATCTCTGTCTGCCCTAAATCCAGATCCACCTGCATTGGACTTGATGGTAGAGGACTAACAGTAGCTCCTTCCTCTTCCTCTTGTCCTTCTTTCTTTTCTTCTTTCTCTTCCCTTTTAGGGGAAGTTGGCTCACACTATATATAAAAAAGAAAGAAAAAAAAAGTAAAACATATAAACACATGCATACAAAAAGTAAAAATAAAATAAAATAAAAATGGAAACCTAAAATAGACTTGAAGGTAATGTAGCTTAAATGATTACTTGACCCTCCTCTGAAGCAAACTGAATGGCTTCGAGGATGGTTTGGTTAACCCCTTCACTGTCTTGGGGTTCCAAAAATGGAACTACTACTCCAATAGTAGATCCTTCCTCCTGTATTTAACAAAATCACATTTTAAATTACTAAAAAGGGAGAAAAGAAAAAGAAACAAAAACAACAAATATTAAACGAAAAACCTTAAGTTTACTTGCATCTCCAAGTGACACCCCACTTCTTCAACTTGAGGAACCTCCTTGTGGACTGGTGATTCTCTAGGAGGAGGGTTGGCCATTCTGTATTGATGAATTGACTCCCCCAGGGTGAGTTCATCATCACTACTCTCCATTACCCGTCCCTCCTGTCCAACAACTGGAATGTCTTCCTCTTCCTCTTCTACTTGTTGTGGTTGTTGCTATGGTGGTGGTGTTGGTACTTGTAGTGGTGGTGGTTGTTGTTCTTGTTCTTCTTGTTCTTCTTCTTCTTCCTCTCTAAAGTCTGTCTTTGTCCACTCATTGCTCACAGGAAGTTGAGATTTTCAACTACTCTCTCAACCTCTTGTAGCTCGAATGGACCTACCATCATCTCACTAAATGCTTTGAAATCAGCCTCCCAGGGCTCTTCTTTCACTTTTACTTCAGCTACCTTCTGGAGGGCCTCAACTTTTGCCATCTCCACAGCATGGACAGCTTGCTTTGTAGTGTGTTGCCTCCACTTATGTAGGTCTGCATATAAAACTCATATTGTTCCCTCTCATCTCTGTCCTCAAGAAGGCAGGCATACACATCATCAGTAACCACTACATCTCTGTTTAAGTCTTGGATGATGGAATACACAGCCTTTGTAAACCATAACTCAGCCTTGGTGTGGACAATGTGTTGATCTAAGACTTTCTTGGGCCTAATTGCACACTCATCCTGCCAAGCTTGCTGAGTGTAATCATCAATAGTATGTACCACTACATTAGGGAGAGTCACAAATTCCCTCTCAACCTTAGTTTGGAAGTGTTTTAACTGATATTCCAAATCATTCAAATTCTTCTCCTTGGTGCGATCCCTTTGCAAACTACCCTTATGCCACCCGGATGAGGATAACTCAAACTGGTCAAATTTAATAAACCTCATCCAATCTTCTATGGACAATGACCTCTGAGGTCTTATCATCTACCATGGAGTACAAAAATATGTACTAGTCCTGATCTTAATCGACCCATTGGTGGCTAAGCAAAATATCCCTCTATGAAACCAGAAAACACATTTTCTCTTCATCAAATCATGAACCAAACAATTATTAGGGCAAGCTAACTACTCTTGCCCTACCTCTCTCTCAACATGAGAGGCTATCTTCTCCTTGAGGAAGGTTGGCACTACGATGCCAGCCTCCCTACTTTGTTTCAAACAATCAGTAGTATCTTCCCTTACCATTTTCAACTCCTATTCTCTGATTGTGGCTTTAAGCTTGCGTCACCCCTCATTGTGCCACATTTCTGCATTCATTCTGAACTTCTAGAAGTTCAGCATCTTAATCCACTCGTAATTTGAAGCTGGAGCAGAGGGAGCTGAGGTGGAGGTGGAAGCCATGATGTATCGTTGGAGGAGGAAAGTACTGTGAACGTAGGTCATGAGAAAAAGGGTTAATGCACGAGAACGCCTTAATGATTTTTATAAGGATAATCAAATAATCAGACGGTCAGATGGTAAGATCCATAAGTATTTAACAGTTTTCGAGTTTACCCATGTGGTAGTCCGAGGGTAAACACCTTTACCCTTGAACTTAGTCCGAGGGTAAACTACAGTAGATAGGATCTTCAGAAATTTTATTATGCAGTCATTTCCAATCATATTAATAATCTTACATTATGCATTTACTTCATGATTATTTAATGTGTTGAGTTTAGCTTAAGTGCTAATTTAATGAAGTGTTTGGATTTAATGAATTTTAGTGAGCGATGGAGATCCCTATAGACATCTTGTGTAAGATATTAAGCTATTTGCTAGTGAGAGAAATTTGCAAACTAAGTTGTGTTAGCAAAAGTGTCAGAGCATTCATTTCAGATCATTACTTTTGTTCTTGCCAAGCATACAAAATGAGGAATACAACCAGTGGAGTGATTTGGTATGATGCACATTCAAGAAAATATTTGTACCAAAGAATTGATTCTGAGTCAGGCATTCAACCTAAATCACTGGAAGGAATTGAAAATATTTTAGGTTGTAATGGTAGACTAATTATTTATAGATATTATGGGGAGCCATTTTCTAGCATATCCAATATTGGAATTAAGAACCCTACCATGAATGTAGAATTAATACTTCCAAACCCTAATAGAGATAAACTTATGATGCATGACTCAAGTGCAGTTGTTGACCCCCATGCTTGAATAGAAGGGTCGGGGGACCAGCCGGCCTGCCACTGGCAAACCGGTACAAAGACCTGGCAGCCAGCTCCCCTAAAACCCATATTTGAACCAAGGAACGGGGGACTAGCCAGCCAACTGCCGGCAAACCGGTACAAAGACCTGGCAGCTGGCTCCCCTAAAACCCATATTTGAACCAATGGTTGGAGGACCAGCCGGCCTGCTGCTGGAAAACTGGTACAAAGACCCAGCAACTGGCTCCCCTAAAACCCATATTTGAACCAAGGAATGGGGGACCAGCTGACCAGCCACCGGAAAACCGGTAGAAAAATCTAGCAGCCGGCTCCCAAAAACCCCCTACTAAGACCACATGCTCACCTTTGCGAAGTGGCCGGGTAGAACCGGCCGATATCCGCCTGCCACATAGCAGCCGCCAGCTAGCTACCCAGAAAAGCAAGCCAAATCAATTAGGAAGATACAATGGGATTTAACCACTTAAATCTCGTAATCAATCAATTACGCAAACCGCGTAATTAAACCAAGATTCACGTCGGCTTCCATCTTTGGGTACCCCAAAGAAGGAAGGTGACCCCTTATAAAAGAAGTGGCCATCCACCACATTCAGCACGCTTGGACCCCTTGGAGAAGACGTCGGCCGGAAGTTCTGAAGGAGGAGAGCCGCTCGGAGCCCGACGCCCTCTCGCCGCACCAGAGCAAGGACTTCCGATCCCCACCGACGATTCCCTACAGGTAAGCCCTTCCGTCCTCGTCATTTTACGTACGTTTCAACAACATTTTTCTCGAACCCTGACCATGCTGTACCCTTCCCATGCAAGGGAAAGGTCAGAGGACGGACCCAGGTATCATTCCTTTAGAAACACATCTGAGGGTACCGGCCAAGTGAATCCACCTGTAACGGTCGAGTTCGATTCGGTCGCGACCCTTCCGTCGGGTCCTTTTACGTGGAAACTATGAGTTTCCCAATGGGTTTTATGCGTTTTATCCGATTTCCGCATGCTTTTTTTTCCTGGGAGGCGTAAGTCTACCATCCCGATGCCCCGAAAAGGTTTCCGAGATGACGCCATCGGCATGCATCCTTGCCGGCAGTGGCCGTTAGGGTGTACGAACACGTACAACCCGGCGGTTCTTGTTTTCCCGGGAGGCGTAAGTTTACCCTCCCGATGCCCCGAAAAGTTTTCCGAGATGACACCACTGGCATGCATCCTTGCCGGCGGCAGCCGTATGGGTGTACAAAGACGTACAACCCGACGGTTCCCATTTTCCCGGGAGGCGTAAGTCTACACTCTCGATGCCCCAGAAAGGTTTCTGGGATGACGCCACTGGCATGCTTCCTTGCTGGCGGCAGCCGTACGAGTGTACGAAGACGTACAACCCGATGGTTCCCATTTTCCCGGGAGGTGTAAGTCTACCCTCTCGATGCCCCGGAAAGGTTTTCGAGATGACACCACCGGCATGCGTCCTTGTCGGCGGTGGCTGTTCGGGTGTACGAACACGTACAACCCGGCGGTTCCCATTTTCCCGAAAGGCGTAAGTCTACCCTCCTGATGCCCCAGAAAGGTTTTTGGGATGACGCCATCGGCATGCGTCCTTGCTGGCAGCGGCCGTACAAGTGTACGAAGACGTACAACCTGATGATTCCCATTTTCCCCGGAGGCATAAGTCTACCCTCCCAACAACCCGAAAAGGTTTCTGAGATGACACCACTGGCATGCATCCTTGCCGATGGCGGCTGTTCAATTGTACGAACATGTACAACCTGGTGATTCCCGTTTTCCCGAGAGGTGTAATTCTCCCGTCCCGATGCCCCGGAAAGTTTTTCGGGATGACGCCACTAGCATGCATCCTTGTTAGCGACGGTCGTATGGGTGTACGAAGACGTACAACCCAACGGTTCCAGTTTTCCCGGGAGGCATAAGTCTACCCTCCCAATGCCCTGGAAGGTTTCCGAGATGACACCACCGGAATGCGTCCTTCCCGATGGCAGCTGTTCGGTTGTACGAAGACGTACAACCCAACAGTTCCCATTTTCTCGGGAGGCGTAAGTCTACCCTCTCGATGCCCCAGAAAGGTTTCCAGGATGATGCCCTCAGTATGCGTCCTTGCCGGCGGCGGCCGTTCGGGTGTTTGAAGATGTACAACCCGACGGTTCCCATTTTCCCGGGAGGCGTAAGTCTACCCTCCCGATGCCCCAGAAAGGTTTCTGAGATGATGCCACTGGCATGCATCCTTGCCAGCTCCCCTAAAACCCACATTTGTGCAGATGGTTCAGGGAACCAGCCGGCCTACCGCCGGCAAACCGGTACACAAAACCCGGCAACCAGCTCCCCAAAAACCCACATTTGCGCAGATGGTTCATGGAACCAGCCGGCCTACCACCAGCAAATCGGTACAAAAACCCGGCAACCGGCTCCCTTAAAACCCACATTTGCGCAGATGGTTCGGGGAACTAGCCAGCCTACCGCCGGCCAACTAGTACAAAAATCGAGCAGCCGGCTCCCCAAAAACCCCTACTTAGTCAGAAGGATCGGGGGACTAGCCGACCCGCCGCTGGCAAACCGATAGAAAAATCTGGAAGCCGGCTCCCCAAAACCCCCAACTAACGCAACGTACTCCCCCTTTGTGAGGTAGCTGGGTAGAACTAGCTGGCATCACGTGATACGACGAGAGATAGAGAGATACGCCACCGGCATGCATCCTTGCTGGCAGTGGCCGTTCGGGCATACGAACACGTACAACCCAGCGGTTCCCATTTTCCCAGGAGGTGTAAGTCTACCCTCCCAACGCCCCGGAAAGATTTCCGGGATGACGCCACCGTCATGCATCCTTGCTGGCGGTGGCCGTTCGGGCGTACGAGCAGGTACAACCTAGCAGTTCCCATTTTCCTGAGAGGCGTAAGTCTACCCTCCCGATACCCCAGAAAATTTCTAGGATGACGTCACCAGCATACATCCTTGCCGACGACGGCCGTTTGGATGTACGAACATGTATAGCTCGGCAGTTCCTATTTTTCCGGGAGGTGTAAGTCTACCTTCCCGATGCCCCGGAAAGATTTCCGGGATGACACCACCGGCATGCATCCTTGCCTGCGGTGGCCGCTCGGGTGTACGAACGTACGACCCAACGATTCCCGATTTCCGAGAGGAGCAAACATGCCCTCTCGATGCCCCGAAGAAGCTTCCGGGAGGAGGCCGCCGGCATGCATCTGTGCCAGCCTTCGCTAAGCAGGAACGTGAATTCTTGTCTCCAGTCAGGGAGGGGGGGATGTGACGCGGCAACTGGTGTTTTTACTTGGAAACCTGGCATTCCGGCCGACCATCTTACCAGACCTTCGACTCTTCAGCCGAACGGTTCGTAATGGTGACCGTCGTATCCTTCTCTCTCTTGTTTATCATCGGACCCCATGCGAATCATCGCATTGGTCGACCCTCATTTGTTTTCACCGGAAGGGACAAGGTTATTCCTCCTGTTGCCCTAGAAAGTTTTTCGGGATGAGGCCATGTGTGGCCGGACTAACTGTCGTGGTTTTCTATTTTTAGAGTTGGAGAGAGGCCGAGATTGCCCAAGCTGTCTGGTGGTGCCTAACACCTTCCCCAACAGTACCCTGAGCCCTGTATCTAGTTCTCTCATGTTACACGATTTTACGTGATTCCCGTGGTTTTATCGTCTCGATGGTGGAAGTACACTTCCCCATCCGGTTTTCCTTGTTTTCTACCCAAAAATAAGGTGGCAACTCCGTTCAACGAACCATCCGCCCCACATGGTGATGTGCTCACACAAACACCTTTCAATTCTCTGTACCTTGGCCCATGGGCTTCCGGGTGATAGCCGGATGAAAGAGAGGGTACAGCAGTCTTGACATTTAATGGTACTGATAAGAGGATAATGCACAAATTATTTTGTTGGGAAGAGCCTATCTGAAGAGCTTATCACATGTGGATTGATTGGCATTACTTATTGGTTTATCATTTTGATAAACACCAATGGCAACCTATCAGTTGGGTCGCAAGGTCTAAAAAAGGTGGTTGGACCTGCTATTGCTAGGTTGTATCTCCATTGTACCCGAGTCAATGAGGCGTAAGATGGCATCTCTCAAGGACCTGCATTGGTCAGTAGCATGGCTGGCGATTCTATGGTACTCGTAATACAAGTGCAAGTCGTATCATGTTGGCAAAACTACTGGTGGTGGCTCAACAACTGGAAGGGTTAAGAAAGATTGTACATTAGCGAATGCCTGACTCAGTGATTCTAATAGTGAGGTGTACTTCTGAGGAGCCACTGGTTGTGCCGGCCTAGGTTGTTGATGTTGTTGCTATCGTGGTGCAAGTTGACGCTATCAATTTTGATTTCTACCTTGCCCTCGTTTTTGCCACTGGGCTGGCAGTGTTTGTTGGTGTGGGAGGGGTGGCTGAGCTACAACATGTGGAGGTTGTGCTCTCAGCCTCTAGGGTTGTTGCTTTTTGGTTGGCTAAAGCAGATATACTAGTTGCTGTACGAGCTGGATTGTTAGAGCCTAGTATATCAAGGTAGGTGTGTAGACCTACTAAGGTTGAAGGTGTGGGGGGGGGGGGTGTCACCACCACCACTGGAGCCTTTCTAGACTCCATCTTCCGATTTTGGCCATTGAACCCACTTCCGGCATTGGGGGGTTTAAAGGTGGCTAATCCACCTGAAGTGTTAGAGAGATGTGAACAGAAAAAGTTAGTATTGAACTGGAAAAAATGCCATTTTATGGTTAAACAAGGAATAGTTTTAGGATATATTATTTCTACTAAAGGTACAAAAGTTGACAAAGCAAAAGTGGAATTAATATCTAATTTACCTATTCCCAGAATAGTTAATGATATAAGAGCATTTTTAGGACATGCTGGTTTTTATAGAAGATTTATTAAAAACTTTAGTAAAATTGCTCGACCTTTAACTCAATTATTAATTAAGGATGCACAATTTGATTTTAATGAGGAATGCACGAAAGCTTTTAATTTTCTAAAAGAAGCCCTAACCACTTCATCTATAGTTTATGCACCTGATTGGTCTCAACCTTCTGAATTAATGTGTGATGCATCAGACTATGCTTTAGGTGCAGTC
>JAMKPZ010003055.1:0-24331 GCA_024699675.1 Amphibolis antarctica
TTTCTCTTATCCTAGGGCTTGACATCCCAGCTAAGTCATCAACATTGGGCTTGGCATCCCGCTGAAAGTCGCTTCCACCCCTGGGTTCCGATGCCCACGTTTCCGGAACCCGCACAGCTCTATCTACTACCTCTACGACCCCAGAGTGAACTCGTGAGGAAGAATCAGCATAACAATGGGCAGAAGGACAACTCTTGGATCTCTCCTCTCAACCCATTTTTGTCGCCTAAGGGTCACTTCCACCGAACGAGGGAACCAAGTTCCCCAGACTCACATGCATGAATGTCCAATGGTCGTCTCTTTATGTGAGGTGAGCCACCTTTCATTACCCTGCAGGTCCAGATAGAGCAATTGGGTTAGAACAGCTACCTTGCGCAAACTCCATCACGGGCACCCGCTTAAAAACCCTTATACAGAATCAACAAAATGAAATACCAGAAAAAGAGTCACCAAAAAAATGTCCCGATTCCACACAACACGGCACAAATATTCATGGATAAGGGAAAGGAACAACAGTCCTTCCCCACCTTTGGGAACTAACGTGTAATTGAGTGTGCAGGCAAATCAGTTGGTTGCTTTTTGGCATTGAACACATTTTTTACAAAAGAATAGTCTGATTGAACACCTTTGTAGCTTATCTAATTTCTAACCTAAAGAATAGTCTGATGCATCACACATTAACTCAAAAGGTTGAGACCAATCGGGTGCGTAAACTATAGGTGAAGTCATCAGAGCTTCTTTTAGAAAGTCAAAAGCTTTTGTGCATTCCTCGTTAAAATCAAATTTTGCATCCTTAATAAATAACTAAGTTAAAGGTCAAGTAATTTTACTAAAGTTTTTAATAAATTTTCTATAAAAACCAGCATGTCCTAAAAATGCTCTTATATCTTTAATTGATCTGGGAATAGGTAAATTAGATATTAATTCCACTTTTTCTTTGTCAACTTTTATCCCTTCAGTAGAAATAATGTCCTAAGACTATTCCTTGCTTAACCATAAAATGTCATTTTTCCCAATTCAATACTAAGTTTTTCTATTCACATCTCTCTAACACATTTTCTAAATACTTAAACATTTTTCAAATGAGTTTCCATATATAGAAAAATCATCCATAAACACTTCTAAAAATTCATCTATAAAGTCTGTAAAGATGATTGTCATACATCTTTGAAATGTAGCAGGTGCATTACATAGCCCAAAAGGCATACGACTAAAGGCAAATGTTCCAAAAGGACATGTAAAAGTTGTTTTCTCTTGATCCTCAAGTGCAATTGGGATTTGATTAAAACCTGAATAACCATCTAGGAAACAATAATACTCATGCCCTACTAGTTTCCCTAACATTTGATCTATAAAAGGTAATGGAAAATAATCCTTCCTAGTTGCTGCATTCATTCTTCTATAATCTATACAAACCCTCCAACTAGTTTGAACTCTAGTTGGAACTAATTCTTTGTTATCATTTTCTACAACTGTTATCCCAGCTTTCTTAAGTACAACCTACACTGGACTTACCCAAGAGCTATCAGATATGGGATAAATTATATCATTATCTAACCATTTCAAAATTTCCTTTTTAACAATCTCTTTAATATTCAGATTTAATCTTCTCTGTGGTTGCCTAACAAGTCGAATTTCAAATTCCAGATTAATCCTATGTTGACAAATAGTTAAACTTATACCCATTATATCTGTCATCTACCATCCTATTGCTTCTTTAAGCTTTCTTAACACTTTTAAAAGATTTTCTACTTGTACTGATGTTAAATTAGAAGTAATAATAACTAGTACAGTTTCATTCTTTTCTAAAAATGCATATTTTAAATTTTCTAGAAGTGGTTTCAGTTCAAAAATAGGATGTTCTAAAATTAAAAATTTGCTGTCATTTTCAAACTTTTCTTTGTTTATGTTCATAATTTCGGTTTGCTCAAATATTTCCTCTTTCAACATTTCTTCAATTGGTATTACTCATCTTTCAACATGATCTAATTCTTCTACTTCTAAATCCCCATCTATTTTAAAAGTTTCCATTAGATTAACTTTAAAATTTTTAAATTGGAACTCTTTAAGATTTTTCTTGACTCCACTAAAAATATTCAGTTCTAACTTTTGATCACCCCAAGCTAATTCCATCCAACCATTTCTACAACTTATACAAGCATCGGCTGTAGCTAAAAATGGGCTTCCTATAATAACTATAGCTTGATCTTGATTTCTATTTGAAGCATTTGTTTTCATTATAGTAAAATCAACAGGGTAGACAAATTCCATAATCCTTACTAAAATATCTTTCACTTTACCTAAAGGTATTCTTATGGATTTATCTGCTAACTGAATAACTGTTCTAGTAGGTTTGATATTATCTAATTTTAACTTCTCATAAACATAATTAGGCATGACATTAATTTCAGCTCCTAAGTCTATTAACACTATATTGAAATAACAATCTCCTATATAACAAGAGTTCTTGGATCATTTAATTTTTCAGGTACAGGATTAATTAATAGAGAGCTTACTTCCTTAGCTAAAAATGGCTTCCTTGATATTCTCTTCCTTCTATTCTTAGTACAGAGAGTTTTAAGATATTTGGCATAAGAAGGAACCTGTCTAATAATTTCCAACAATGGTATATTGACTTTAACTTGCTCAAATACTTTACTAATTTGTACCAATTCTTATTCCTTAGCATTTCTCATTCTATGTGGAAATGGAAAATGATTTTCATTTGATAACTTATCTCCATTTTTAATGTCTTTCTTAATAGTTTTATCTTTAGATTCTTTACTATTTTTGGATTCATTATTGTTTTCGATTTCTATATTGTCCTCTAGTTCAGCAATAAGTTTGTTTTCTAGATTAGATTCTACATTAATTTCCTCTTTGTTTGTAAGATTATCATTATTTTGTTCTTCCTTATCACCCTTTTTAAGACCTTCATAAGTTACACCAGATCTTAACATAATACTTACATTCTTTGGTTCTTCTCGTGAAATATTGTCTAGTTCAAATAGATTAGAATTTGATGAATTCCTTATAAATGAATCAATTGATCTTTGAATTTCATCCAATTTTTCCATATGATTAAATGCAGTTGAATTACAATACTGATTTTCTTCATTTATCTCTAATGGTTGCATATTCTCCTCTATAAATAACGTATCTCCTAATGAATTTACATCTTGATAGATTCGATTCTCATTTGTCCAATTTAAATCATCACTATTTTTATACTCATTAAATATCCTACTGTCTTCTATTTGTTGTATTGATTCATTAACTCTATTCAAAAGTTGTTCTATTTCCAATGATATTTTTCTTTTAAGATAGTTTTGATTAATTCCAACATTCATTGGCAAATCATCATTAAGATTTGTTAAACCTGTATTAATTCCTTGAACATTTTGATCCTCTTTTAAGATTGACCAGTTTAAATAATCATCATTTTCAAATTCATTCAATCTATTACTGTCCTCAAATGTTTGTATTGATTCATCTATTTTATCTGTTAATTGTTGTATCTGTAGTGATATGTTTAATTGACAATTTGGATTTTCATTCATGTAGTTTGAATAATGATTTTGCATTCCTGAATTATCATTACATTCCCATAAATTAGAATTGTCATTCCAATTATAATTATCTTGAGAATTAGCATTAAGTCCTTCTAAATCATGTTGTGAAGAGTAGTCATTAAATTTCACAGGAGAATAATCTCCTCTAACATAATTAGAATAATTATAATCCTCATAACTAGTTCCTAGAACAAACCTACAACCACCCCAATATGAGTTATATGAGTCCATTATGAAATTTAGAATTTTAATCAAAAATACTTCTCTACTCTAGAATAGCAATAAGGCTTTCAAATAAAATTTAATAACAATCAATGCAAATAAATTCTATTGCAGTCCTAACTAACCCAAAATAGCAAAAAGCAACACCAATTGCAAGAAATTCGTATCCCCAGCAACAACGCCAAAAACTTGTTCTAAACTTTTTCTGAAATTAATTCTATCGCACAGAAAAAGCAGTACACAAGTATGTGATTTAACTTGTTTACCTACAGAGTAAGTTTGTGGTTTAAGGGCTTTACCCATGGACTCTATAACTTAGAGATAAATCATGACTTTTTCTATGAATTAATCAATTTACCGACAAACTAAATAATCGATTATCATTCAATCATTCCCTTTCCAGTGAGCAATCACCAACAAATATAATTTACAACTTAAAACTTAATTCATGCATCATTAAAGTGAATAAACATGCATAATACTTAAAAGCATAGTTAACCTTGCAATCATCATTACTCAATGCAAAATGCAACTAAAACTCAATAAAATGCATGAATTAATATCTATAAAATGCATACTTTTGAGTCTGAACACAAGCCTATTAAGTGATTAATCAACGAGTAGGTTCATTGGTAAAGACGTTTATCAATGGACTAATTCCGTGGGTTGCTACATTTTAATTAAATTAGACTCAAGTGCATGCAAATAGAAATACAGAGATCTCAGAATTAAGAATGATTAAGTGTTTGGAATTAAAACCTAATTGCTTAGGTCTTTTAGTGAAAAATATGGATAATTTATTAAGAGCCTCTTTTAAATCCAAATAGCTTAAGTGAAGACATAATTAAGTTTAATGAAATTTCTCTGAGAATTACGGAAATGAAAATTAATTAAAGAACAACCTAGCAATTATTTGGGACAAAGCAACTATGACATTGCTTTAGTATTAATCGTTCCAGTAATTGTAGCACACGAATTTAACAAAGTATCCACCTAATAATCTCAGTTGACAAACCTATACTTGTACACTAATTACATCTAAACTCATGCACTTATAGTGAAATTAAAATATATTGAATACATTAATTATTAATTATTCCAAAAAGTTTGAACACTCTCGTTCGACGATTTTCCCTCTGGGGGTCAGAGGAAATCCCATTGTTCATCAATGGAAGTTCCATTCTGTTAATGACACTTCCATTTTTACTTAAGCATAGTTGTAGGGTAAAGCTCGTAATGTTACAATCAGCCATAGAGTAAAGCTGTGATGTTATGATCAACTGTAGAGTAAAGTTCGTAATGTTATAGGTAGTTATAGAGTAAAGCCTTGGAGTGCTAAGGAGTCTCTGCCTGTTGCACGATCAGCCATGCACCATCTTCATAAGTGACTAGGACCTTAGAACTAGACGCCCAGAAGCCCACTCCAATAGTCGGCATTCCATTGCCTTCAGCTGCCCTGAGCACCGAAACCCGACTACTAGATTCTGGGCTCGGTGATCGAAAGTTGAAGAGACCCAGGAATTTTCTTTCATGTGCACCCTCTCAAGACCTCGATAACGTAAATTGTTCCATGATCGTGATTGGTCATGACTATTATGAGGTTTGTAAAGGGCAAAGGTTAAGGTTGTCTCATTCGGACCCACGGGACAACATACCCTAGCCCTATAAATATGGTAGAGGGTCCCATTTGAGAATGGTCCCATGATTGTCATTTCAACTACTCCATCGGCTCATTAATCACCAGCTACTAGCATACTGCATCCAAAGGACTCGACCAGACTCACATCATTTTCGTTTGCACCTCGTCCGACCAATGAGGTTTTTGGTAGCTGAAGGCCTATCGCTTGCCCATCCAATCAAAGCTTCCAAGTGAGGCTCTAGTTCTAGGACATTGCACAACAACACCTCCCTTGCAAGTAGGCCTTCCACCAACTTTCTGACCTCCTCCCCTGCAGGGTGTGCAATCTTGCATGCTCGAGGGAGGATGGTCCTTGTCCTTTGCATGCATCATTGTTTTCATCTCCCCATTGGACGGCCACCTATGGCCCAAACCCCATGGGGGTCGATTTGCTTTAGGGTCACCTTCAACCCACTCCTTCATATTTTCTTGCCTAATGAATCTTCCAGAATAGAAAATATTTTCAGCCATCAACATAGGGGCATGGACAGGAGGTTTTCCTTGACTTGACCTAGTAGTTAATCTACCAAAGCAAGATGTCACTCCTACTCTTTTATTTCATTCCACTCTTTGGCTTTGTTTCATTTCCATTTATTTTGATATTTTAATATTTTAATATTAACCTAGTCTTTCTGATTCAGTCATATTCCTTTCCATTTATTATGCTTGTGCCCATGATAAGAAATTCTAGCGATCGCATGTTTTATGCGTTGTTCCCTCCTTGTTGGTGCTGTGAGATGTAGGACAGAACCCAGCCTTTGGTATATTGGTTTTCACCCTACCGACCAGTGGACAAGTCAGGTGCCGACCTTGAGCTCGGCACCGTCGACGGCTCTTCACCCTGGTCACCTCTTCCTCACACCCCTTGTTTGACCTCACGACTAGCCTCATGCAGATGATTAGTTTTAGTCTCTTCTCACGTAAATGCCTGACACTTGCACATTGCGGCCTTTGGCAAAGTGCCCTAAGACCTGACTCATTCTTGAGTCCTCGTGCGGCCCTTCCAATCAAAAGCACCTAGTCCCGAATGTTTCTTCCGAAACCCCTTGGTGTTAATTCTTAGAGGTGCATTTGTCTCCTAAGAATATTTCTTTATTTGCTTAGCATAACACCCTAAAGTTGGCGTAAGCCATGGCACTTCCAGTGTTTTCTCGGTTGATTACCCCAATTTCTGACCTTGCTGTGGCTGGAACACCGAGGGCGGATCCCGAGTTTGTCTCTAGTTATCCTTATTTTATGAGTCGTTGAGAGGCTAGATTTCATCTAGGCTAGTTAGGGGTGCCTAATACCTTCCCTACCAATACTTAGAGCTTCTTATCCAGTCTTTTGGATAGCATGCCCCTTTATTATACTCTTTTCACTATTTTAATTGGGATTTTCAGTATTTATTATGGGGGATTTATCTTTCCTTCACAAGTTTCTTTATTTCTCCTTAAAATAAGGTGGCGACTCCATTTATTTGCATTTTCTCAACATTTTACCTGAAGCCTGTTTTCTGTTCTCGTTCATCCTAAGGATGGCATGGCCATCCATTGAGGGATCTATCCAAAGGATAGCAACAACCTGCTCATGGGAATTTTGCAATATAGAAAAATAAGCAATTCTAGTTAATTAATTTCTTCACGACATACATTTTCTTGTCTCTACTTCAATCTTAAAAGCTGATTTGATCCTTGATGGATCAATATTTGTGATGATTGAATCATTAGATTTCATTGTGGCTGCACTCCTTTTTTATATTAAAGGGATACTTGTGTTTTTAGAAATGGTGGAAAATATTAAGTCAAAATTTTCACCATTTCTAAAAACACAAATCCTTTGTAAATGATCATGATTGTCATCAAATTTGAATTTGATGTTTTCTCATGCATGCTGCGTTTCATGTGTTTCTTTTTCTGTATTTCGTTGTGAGTTATGTCTGTATTAGAATTATTATTTAATAAAATGCAACATCAGTTAGCATGGCTCTTTTAGGTAAAAAAATTAAATGTGGTAATGAGATGGTAATGTTGTATGCGGATACATGAGTTCCATAGGTACAGCTGTGGATGGCATGTGGGAGGACCATACCATGCTTTCTCTTTAGGAATTTTAGTGGCTGTTGCATGGCTTTTGTAGAACGGAAGATTGTCTCACACACTCTCTCTCTCTGGATCTTTGCACACGTACACTCTCTCTATCTCTCTATGCATGCTATTTCCCCAAAGACAGAAGGAATATATGCTTCCTTCTCTTACAAATAATCAATGAAAATTCCATTCCAATCTTCTTAAAACTCTTGTGCTACAAGTAACTGGGCGTACTTTGACCGGCCTCCATGTGATTTCATACTTTTACCATAGTTTGAAAGTAATGCAGCGCTTAATTGTCAAGAAGATCGAGTAGACTTGCAATGGTAATTACATATAATCTTAAGGAGAGCTGCTATGGCCCCCAAATGAACGTGTAAGAAAATCTACACTACGGTGAAGGAAATATCACCTGTACAGCTCAGATCTAAGTATATATTTGTTAATAATTTGTTAATTATTATAACTTTTAATGACGGGTTACATAAAGGGTCACATCTTTTAACAAATAAAGTGTAAAGTTTTTTTTTTCTAAAAATGAAAGTACAAGACTAACTACGCCGGTCATTATTAGGTTTTGCAATTCCCCACATCTTCACATCTTATCTTTGTAAAACTTTTCCTGTTCTCAGGGATATTTTGATTTGTTTAGAGATATTGCCTTCTCCACGATCTCCACACAACGCAGATAATTTCGTGTTGGACCCGGCCGAAATCGTACGCAGATTATTCCTATTTAAAATCCACGTGCAATCTTCTAATCCTTTGCTTGATCAATGTAATAATACAAGTGCATGTCTTTTTTATCTTAAATATTTAAAGTGAAAGCTCAATTACTCTAACTTAATTATTATTAATCACAATCACGTGTTTTATCACGTGAAAAGCTTACAATGGGTGATCCGAAGCTTCAAGTCGATCACATCCATGTTAGCTTAAGTTCTAAGCGGATTTATGCTTTTTGACAAATATTCCCTTTTTGAAATTGTAAGACCTTCAGGTCAACTTTCATGGGGTCCCACGGTGATAACTCAATCATACAAAGTGCAATTTATCAGTCTGCAATACTAGTACGATCAATAATGTAGTTAGTTACCTATTTTATTATAGGGATAAAATCTTGGTTTCTAAAACAAAAAAAGGACTACCATATATTACAAAAAAATGTCTTTAGTAGTCTGTAATACATATATGGCCAATATTGTTCTTTCTCTTAATTGTACAATTACATTGCAGATAAAGTTTCCATTGTGATGCTGTCTGTTTCTTTAAATAAATAAAATGTTACAACTAGCTATTTTTATCTCTTTCTTTTTGAAGGAATGGTAGAGACAAATCTGAACTTATGATGAGACATCATAGCTCTGAAATAGAATGAATTTCTACCTGTGATTTATATCTATATTGGCGAAGCAACAGGTGTTCCACACATGTTAAATCATTAAATAAATATCAAATATATGCTGCGGATTTTCAGACCTTTTGTGATGGATTTTGCCATCACAAAAGGTGGTTTTTCTTGTAGTGATTGATATGCCATTTTTGAAATCGACATGTCATATGCCAAATGGTCAACTTGATTGGTACAATGTTTTGTAATCGTTATGTCATTTATCAATAAGACTCTTTTGTCATAATTAAAACTAATATGTTTTTTCTTCTAGACTTGGACTAACTAGGACTTTTTTGGACTACCTAGGTTTATTGAAAGGTATGCTACCTTGTAAAAGCAATGTACCAAATTTGTAGTAGAGAAAATTCTTAGATTTCATACTATCCTAGCTACCGAAAATATCTCTAAGCATATTGTAACACCATTTTTTATAGATCATGCAAACACCAACAAACTAAACTCTTGATCCTTCCCATAATCAAAAAGAAGAAAGGAAAAGAGAAAATGGAGTTACCACCTAGTTTAATTAAGCTTAAATTAAGAAAACCATATATGCCATTTGATTACTAACATGTGGCTTAGAGATCTGGATAAGAGCTTTGGTTACATTTAAGGAAGGGATTAGAAACACCTGATTACCCACCCTCTCAACTATCCCTAAATGTGGATGCACTTGCTTAATACATGTCCTAATGGTACTTATGTGGCCAAATTGTGTCTTAGGGTTAAGTGACTTAAGCTAAGCGACCCATGTTGATTTTATCTTCCCAAATGGTCAAACGAGGAAGAGAAAAGAGCTAGATGTGGTGATGATCTTCCTTAATTATTTACAAGGAAGACAAAGATGGGGGAAGATTACCCACCCCAAAGGCTTTAAAAGGTGATGAATGCCTTAATCACCATCAAGTGATTAATTATGAGGGAGAGGGTGTGTCTTAAGACTAAGTGTAAAAATCATCTTCCAAGTGATGAAAATGACACCTAAGTGGACAAATTCTCATCAAATGATTATAACAAGAGGGTGCTCTAAGTGAGTCTAATCATGATGATTGTAACTAAGTGTTATTTAAACAAAACACACATCAAAAGAAGAAGCTATCCAAAGGGACCTTAGTGCCAAAACAAAAGGGAATGCCAAATTAATAAGTTTTTCCTTTATGTAGATTGAAATTTGGGGACTTATTCATGGTGGGCCTCCATGCAACCCCAAATGGCCCATTAAATATATAGGTGATGTATATTTTAGGGTCCATTAGGTTTTAAATTGATTAATGCACCCCTAAAATGAAGATAAATCATAAAATAAATGTGCAAACTAAAGTTTTCTAGTATACATGATATGCTAATCTTATATGAAACTTAAGTTAATGTAAACCTAAGAGAAGAAGATGGTGAGATAAAGGAATCCATATCCAAACTCTCAACTTTTAAAGATCGAAAATCAAAGTTGAGGAATAAAGATGAAAGAAGAATATATTCTAGCAAAATCAACCTATTTTCTATAGAATAATAGGAGGAAAGATCTACATGCTTCTAAATTATATTTACCAAATATAATTATGATAGGCTAACTTATTTTCTTAAGTGGTTAGTTATCTAGTTAATTGACATTCCCTTTGCTTAGTGAGATCTAAGTTTAAAGTATATAATTTTAAATAGAAAAAAAGACAAACAAGGTTCAAAAAATTTCAAAAATGCATTTAAAGACGTTATAGGATCCAATACTATAGAAATGGCCCTTAAATTTAACTTGATAAACTTATCTATTTAAAAATTTCCCATGATCATAAATTTATACCAGCAAAATTTATCTGTATGTCTCAATTATTATCCAATTTTAGCCTTGTTTGTGCCTATGGAATTTATGAGAATTGAATTTAAATGAATTTAATTTTCATAGATCACTTGTTTGTGTTAACGGATTTGAATTCAGTTTATTTCCGTCAGTACTATTCACTTTTTAGTTTAAAATAAAAATGAAGTGTGGGCTCATAAGGTTTAAATTGTTTGAAATTTAGCTAGTTTGAGCTTCTTCGTCTATTTCCGTCTAACAACAAGAATTTTTAATTTTGTTCAATTTTGATAGGTACACAAACACCTACATTGAATTCATTTTCTCCTAATTCAATTCTACTCAAAAAATGAATTTTGTTAATTCATTTTCAACTAATTTCACGTATACAAATGTGCCTTTTAGTTCAAACTAAACCTTAAGGGTGCATTTGTGCATATAGAATTAAACAAAAATGAATTGTTAAGAATTCATTTTTCAGTAAGAATTGAATTCAATGAAGAGGTGTTTGTGCACATCACAGAATTAAACAAAATTTGTGTTTGTGCATATGATAGAATTAGACAGAATTGAATTTATTTTTTATTTTAAAAAATATTAAAAAGTCAATATATTTTAAATTTTAACTATTGACTTTGTGAGAGATGTAAAATCTACAAGATGTCCCATGGAAGGAAGGCAAACGAAGAGATTCCACTTAATTCATAAGAAAGGAGGTCGAAATTGAATTCTAAATTCCCATTTTAAATGAATTTCATCTAATTCTATAAAGGAATTGAATTCCGTCAAGGAAGATTGATACAAACACCTACATTGGACGGAATTGAATTCCCTTGAATTCCCTCCAATTCAATTCCCCTCAATTATGTCGGCACAAACACCCAAATTGAATGGAATTGAATTGCCTCCTCCAATTCAATTCCCCTCAATTCTATTGGTACAAATCCCCCCTAAACCCTAAAGTTCATATCTAGTCTTGTACATTTATCATGCAAAGGGAAATTTAATTGCTACTCAAAGATACATGTCCTCTTAGCTAATTGTAATAATTTAAGCAAACAATAATCATATTCAAATCTCATGGATCACTTGTACCTATGGAATTCATGAAAATTAAATTGAAATGAATTCAATTCTCATGGATCACTTGTTCGTGCTAGTGAAATTGAATTCAATTCATTTCCGTCAATACTATTCACTCTTCAATTTAAGACAAAAATGAAGTTTGGACTCATAAGGTATGAATGCTCAAAATTCAATCAACTCAAACTTCCTCAACCACTTTCGTCTGACTACCAGAATTTCTAATTTCATTCAATTCTAAAAGGACCTCTGCATTGAATTCGAGTCTGTTGAATTCAATTCCGCTCAAGAAATAAATTCTTATCAATTCATTTTCAACTAATTCCATGTGCACAAACGTTAGGGGGAGTTTGTGCCATCGAAAACAATGAAAAAGGGTAGGAAACAGAAATGGTTGGAAATCATTTCTTATTGCAAGTACATTTGTGTTGGATGCTTCCCATGGAAAAGTTATGCTATTGTAGGGATGAGAATTTTTTTCCCACCTCGATAATTGAGAAAGAATAGGAAAAAAAATGCCTACTTACCCATGATCTCCCAACGAAACTCTCACCTACGATCGCCCCCTTGTCACTCACGCCCACTTAAGCCAAAGATCTCCAATGAACCCGTCAACCACTTGTGCTCCCTCACCACTTACACCCCCTCACTCATAGATCTCTAATGAAACTCTTACCTTGTCTGCCTCTCTCATTGCACATACACACTCTTCACTCACACTTAGTCATCATCCTACCCTCATTTTCACTATCAAGTTGTCACTCAAGTCTATAAGTATGATTATTGACATCGTCAATATTGTTGATTGAAAAAATCTTCTTTAAAAAAACCTTCTTCAAAAAAACCTTCTTCAAGAAAAGGAAACAGTCCTTGATTCATGCCACCATCATTGGTATTTCATCATACTTTATATTTTAAAGCTTTTTACAAGAATTTTACTGTATTTATTAACTTTACTAATTTTTTAATTCCTATGGATTCTTATACCTACATAAACACTTGAATTTTCAATTTCCTTTATTTCCTATCACATATACAAACACCTTGAGTGTGAATTTGTTTCCTATTCTTTCCATTTCCCATTGGAAAAAATTTTCCAAAATATTGAAGTTGGAAACTAGGTCCAAACTTAGAAGTTGAATCTCAAAGAACCCAAAAGCACTACAATTAACCCAAAAGCACTTCCATATACACATATTATTTCCCTCTATGATGAGGAAAGTAAACTAGGTCAATTAAAAATATTAACAATAATATGTGATATCTTAAGTATCCATAAATATAGGGGAAAATAAAATTGTACCTTTGGCATATCTTATCAAGTTGGATGAAATTTAACTACTAGGTTCATTACTAACATATTATTAGCTTAGCTACAGAGACACATGGGTTAGATGAATATCCACACATAAGTTAAATCTCTATAAAGATGTCATCACTCCACATAATGAGACAATTTTTCATTCTCTTACCAACATAACATGGCCCACAATCTCAAGAAATCTTACGCACGAACATTTTTGTAACGAAGTTACATCCTACCAAAACGTGTTTATACCAGTGATTCCAACTTTTTGAAAATGTGATTCAAGTTATTAGTGATGTATTATTTGATTAGTTTTATGGATATCAGTGAGATTGATATCCATATGTAAGTTTGATCCCAATAAATGTGATCACTAAAGGTCCATTTGAAGTAATGAGACGATTTTTCATCCACTCACAAACATAACATGGCACCAAAATCCTAAGCATAAGCATTTTTAAAATGAACTTGGGTTGAACTAATACGTGTTTCCAAATGCCCAAATGCATGTGATTCTAACATTTTTGAAAATAAGACTGTTTTTTTGTATGTAACAAGCACTGCTAAATTCCCTTGTAAGTAACAGGCACAGCTAACTTCCCTTGTAGGTAACAACCTTTTTGTATGTTGCAGACTTTATCCTATGGTTGTTGAACGTGGTTATTACTTTATATTTATTGTATGATTACTTTACATTTATATGTTGCTTTACTTTCTTAATGTGGCTGAACATTTGTATGTCACTTTATTTTTCACAACTTGCAGTGTATGGTTATTTTATCCTTATTTTTATTTTTCTGTTTCACTCGAAATTCCTCTACGTTATAGAAGATATTATGTTGAACTTGATTTTTATTTTTTCATGTTCATCCAAAACCATTTTAAAAAAATATCATTTATTTTAAAAAAAAGACAAACGCACCGAAATCACCTCTAACAAATTCAACGGTAATACTTTTATATTTAATCGATATATACGTTGTTTACATATTTATGTATAATAAACTTGTATTTACTTTTTAAATTATCACCCCTCATAAAATATATTATTTTTTATTATATTTAATAATGACAATATCATCACATCAATTATTATATATATTTTTATTCATTACTCATCGTAATATTCAAAAGATCACATCATTTCATCTTTATCGTAAATCGTGTATTTTTTAAAATAACGTGAACCTCACCCTACCAACTTCTACCCCTACAACAAACACAACTTTAGTTCCCAACTATCGACCATTTCAAAATTTAATAGGAATAAAACGTATATTGCATTATCAAAGCAATTTTTAACTTTTTAATATTTACACAACCGAAAAAAGCAATTAGTAGGCTTTCCACTAAGTTAATTTTTCTCAAAAAGTCGTAGTCTCCATCGTAGTTCGAAGTCCATGTTCAAATAATGTGAAAAAATGCTGAGAAATTAGGTGAACAAATCCAAAATACGATCAGACAAGTATATGCAGAGGAAAACAACTTGCAATCTTCTTTCAGCTTTCGTGGTGATGTGAAAAACAAATTTTAAAAAACAGAGAAATTCCTTGGTGGCAGTAAGTATCAAACAACGAGCATTGAGGAAAAGGAGACACGTCAGAAGTGAGATCCATGGTATAAGAGGTCGAGCAAAATTCAACTTTTAGGTCCAAAGAGGGATGCCAAATCCAATTGATATCCAAATAGTAATCAATACTTGACATAATGTACATTATATTTTTTAATATTAAAATGATTATAATTAACTAATGCAAATTACATTCACCTTGAAATCATATATTCCACTGTATATTTAAGCTAGTACTACATTTGTACTGCATACATATGTATGAAGACCAATCGATTAAATGAAATATAGCAGACAAATCACAAGGTAGTGTAATTTAATTACAGGAAAGAGGGAACTACAATAATAATTGACAGCATTTTTCAAACAGAAGGAATCAGAAAATTAGCAAACAAAATGAACCATATTTTATATTGTATACTTGCACAAAATAATATTCATAAAACTCTCATCAAAATATTTGTTAGATATGCACCTTCTGGGTATGAAGGATCCAATGGATGATCACATGCTGCTCCAGTATGACGTAGGACGGTGATTTTTCTACCTACAGATGATGCCGCACCCTGAATATTGCACATTAAAAATCGACATAAGATATTGGTGAAAACAAAATATTGCATATAAGAATATTTAATAAAATTAAGTCATGCTGCTCCTGCATCAAATAGTGCAATAATTGCCATCCACTGTGTTTATAAGAGAATAATTGCTGTAAATCTCCAGAACCGTAAGTATATTTGGTAGTTGGGTTTAAATTTTTTTGAAAATGATAGATGGGTTTATAATGATTTACAACTATATTAGTTGATATTTTGGTTTGTGGGTTGCTTCTACCTAATGAATAAGATTTACGGGTTTTTCTTGTAAAAAAAATATTGATATTGGAAAACTTTTCACCAGAGTATGAACAGTGGAGAGAGGTGCACCCTCTCCCAGTTTTAAAATAATTCAGTTAAGTAAGAAGATTGATCGAAAGTGAGAAAAAAATGGAAAAAAAGAATTTCCCAAAATAAATCAAGTTCTGAATCTGTACCAAAAATAAATTCATTGTGAACTTCAGCTAGCTACCATGATTGAGTAATTCTCTATTTACTGAGACCAAAAACAACGTGCCTGAAGAATATTTTGGAATGTTCCGCTCTGGGCTATAGCACCAGAGCACGAGCATGTCATGAGCAAGCCACCCTTCTTTGTAACTTTCATTGCCAAAGAGTTCAAATTTCTGTACATACCAGACGCATTTTTTAAAGCCTGCAATATTCAAGACAAAACATTAAGATGGTGCATGTGAGGTGAGAACAGGTTTCACTAAAAAAATTTCAGTTCAAGGGTCCAAAGACTATGATTACTAATTCATGTTATGTAGAAACACTTAAATTATGCTAAATACATTTACTGGTGGTAGAATCAACTCAAGACATTTAAGAAGGAGAACGAGCCACACAGGCAAGCAGTCGGAACCTACTGGGAAAGTTGGAAAACCCAAATGAATTTCCCTAATTTAAAATTCCTTCAAGTAAGACTGAAAAAAACTGACAAGCATATGATGAGCATTGTAAAAATGATGAATAATTTAATAAAGGATAAAAATTTGCAAGTTTTTCGTGTTCACTTATTCTTTCAGTGAAGCTAAATTGCTTGTGGTAGAAAATGTCATAAGCATATGATGAGCATTGTAAAAATTTGATGATGAATAATTTAATAATGGATGAAAATTTGCAGCTATTCTGAAAATGAACATCGACCCCTGCTATTAATCCAATTTAAAAACTTTCATTTCAATAGGTTTCAAATCATCCAACGGTATTACCAAAAAGGCTCAACTTTAATTTGCCAAATATGACCATTGGTTGAAGAGTTTTACCTTAAATTAAACTCTCAGTGTTTGTTAGTTGGGGAGTTCTACCTCAAACTCTTGATGTAGGTTGATTGGGTGTTGAACCTAAAACACTATTGTAATCATTATAAATAGTGATTAGATTAATCTTAAGCTTAGATAGCTTGGACATGGATGTAGTCTATTGGTGAATTACCAAAAAAATCTTTTATATTCTTTTTAAAAACTTTACACAATCTTTGCACATAAACACACAAACACCTTTATCACACATTCATTCATTGTTGAAGGGATTCTTGAAGGTGTCAAAGCTCAAGCTCTCATCTCAAGGCATCTATCAAGGTGACTTTGTTCTATATTTGTGTTGTAAAGTGGTTCATTTTTCTATTGGTTGATTTTGCTTGTGTTCAACCACAAACACAAGTGGTGTGCTCCTTATTTGAAGTGTTGGTTGAAGAGTTCTACCATAAACTTTTGTTGATTGAAGAGTTTAACTATAAACTTTTGTTGGTCGGAGAGTTGGACTAGAAACTCTCAATTTGTGTTGGTTAGAGAGTTGAACCAAAAATTCTTGATTTGTGTTATTGAGGATTAAATCCAAAAACTCCTATTGTAGTTGGTTTGATATTCTACCACAAACATCGTTTGTAATTTACATTATAGTGATTAGTGTATATTCAAGCATTATTTGCTTAGGGGTGGACGTAACCATTTTAGTGAACCACCTGAAAAATTGTTTTGTGTGATTTATTTCCATTGCATTTAAATTTTCTATTGCATAAAAAAATTTAAATCCATTATTCACCCTTCTTTAATAGCTAATTTTGATCCTAATAGAGCAAATTGAGGTACCTAATACATTCCTAATTCATACATGGTGCGTTTACCCATATCTCAAACCATAAACCTACCTTATTCATCCTTTCCATTTAGGGTTTTCCTAGATTTTCCCTAAATGGATTAGGTGACAACTCTTTTCTCATCCTTTTTCTCTTTCTAATTTTGGGGAGACTAGGGATTTAGTATTTAGTGCATTTCAACAAATTTGTAGCAAAAATAGGTTACACCTTTATTATGGGAATTAAATTCCTATCAATCCAACTCCATTCAATTCCATCAAATGATTATATTTTAAATCATTTGACATTACAAACTATTGTTATATTTTTTCTACATAATTTAAGTTTTTCCCATGCATACAACTACTATATCTTCATGTAATTGATATTTTATGCATTATAATTGCCTAGAAAATTTAAGTGTTTTTATATTTTTATCATATATTTTTTATCTTATCATCAATTCTTAAGTTAAAATTTAAAGTTTTTTGGTCATTTAACAAAAGTATTGTATTTTCATCAATACGATCTTAGATATGTTTCATTTTTCTAAGGGACTAATCCTCAATACAATAACAATACTTTATTCCTTGGTCACAACTAGGTAATCATGCAAACCTTTTCACTAACATACAAGCACTTGTGTCAAAAAAGATACAGAAGCGGGTGCAAAGAGAATTTCCCAAGTACTTCTTGAGGTTCATGTTGGAACTAAATTCTATGATTTCCATTGACATCGATTTGACATAATCACACATGCAACCAACATCTAGATGCTTAAGGAAAATCAATCCATGACCAACTGACTAGCATGATAAGCAATTAATAAACAATGATTCTGCACAAGCAAGAAAATCATGTTATCAAGAAATTAGTAAACAAGAAACAGCTAGATGAGAAAATATTTTAATCAAACTTACCAAAGATGGAAAAATCACAAAAAAATATATACCTTTTTTCTAGGGGCCAGCTTGGGAGGATCCAGAACAACTAAATCCCAAGACTCCTGTTGTGAAATAGCATTTTTCAGAAAGTCACTTGCATCTTCTTTGAAAAATGATACCTTGCTGGGATCCAACTTATTAAGAAGAACATTTTCTTTTGCAAGGTCCACAGCAGGCAAAGATGAATCAATTCCTAATCCATTAGAAGCAACAGAGTCCAGGAAAAGCAAATGATCAACTGGAAAATATATAGGAAACTGAAACATGGCCATAAATGATATTAGAGATTACTGGCTTACTGTGTTTTACCAATAACTTCACTTGCACCACCTTTTGCAGCATTAAGAGCAAATCCTCCAGTATAGCAACAAGCATCAAGAACCTTTTTATCCTTTGAAATTAATGATATGAAGTGACGATTTTCACGCTGATCAGCATAAAACCCTGTTTTCTGACCTTCCATAGAGACAAAGTAGCAAATTCCATTTTCTATTATCTGTCATCCAAATAGTACACAAAAAATTAACTAAATCCAAATATAAAATATTTTCCAGCATGGACTGGTACAAAACGGACTTTTATCTCATGAGTACTAGTAAATAAGGATGAGCATATTTTTGATAAGTATAGCATAACTTAATGCTGCAAAAACGCATAGCTAGCAAGTTGATTCACCACATTGCCTCAACTAGAATGCTAGGTCAGAAGAATGGGTCACTTTGACAGGTCTCCAATTAGTCAGATTCAATCAAGGGATTGACTTGGGTTACCTTGGTGTTCCTTGATCACCTCAATGAAATTTGATACTATTAATGATGTATCTTTTTGTGTTTTCCTTTATGTTCTTTACTTTTAATTCTCTATTTTGGTTCATTAACATCACTTTATTTCCCTTTTGCTTCTCCCATACTCTTGTACCCTCTTTTCATCTCTTCCTAGTGCTTACTCTTGCCTCTCTTCTCTCCTTGCCTTTCTTGTCTTTTTATTTTTCAAATTTTTCATGCAAATAAATGAATTCATTTTTCTTATCCACACATAGATCTCTGCACATTTTCTATCAATATTATTCTACACATTCAAAAGAAACCATATCCTACCAAAATCTTCTATGTTTGTTTGAAACTTTTAAATATTCAATGTCATATAGTATGACTAGAAGATATTTATATAAAAAGTATATTGACATGTACATTTTACGTACTATAGTTTTTATAGAATTTTATTACATCATCAATTAGATAAACGATTGGATCATAAGTTTCAGATTATATATTTTTGTATTTTATAACTTATCATGCCACATCAATCAAACTATCACCTTGCCTCTCTCAAACATTTTCAAGGGATGTCACCTTGAGATCACCTTTTACTAGATTGTTTTGTCTGAACAAGCTCTTTGTGTTTAAAATATCTCAAACATGAATGGCCAATGCATGATAAATGATGATAAGAAAATCTAATATATAAAGATAATCTGTAAGACTTTATGAATAAATTTAATGAGTAATTGAACGTCTATAGAGTTAAGTTGAATAAGCATTGTGATGGTGAAGTAGCATTAGTTCAAGAAGATTGTTTACTAGTATTGCTTGACACATTATAGCATAGGATTCTAGCCCAAACATAGCCAACCAAACTCAGGCATAGGCCATACCATCTTTAAGCTCAGATGGACAGCCACCCACAAGCCATTTTGTGGCTCATGTTTGATGACTGTCACAGGTGGTACAGACAAACTTCAACACCATAGATACAAACATGTAGTTGCTCAACAAAGGCAAACAGCAAATGCTTCCTGATTAGCCAGCCTGACTATTATAATGATAAGTGGTTTCATCTTATTGATTTGGTGACAACAAATTCGTACTAATTTCAAAAAAAAATCACACGTGTCATTTAAGCATCAAAAAGCTTTCCATCATCTCCATCTCAACTCACTTGTGTGACTTTGTCACAATCTCACAATTATGGCAGGTTGGGAATGAGGGACCTAAGAGTTTTTAACAGAACTTTACTTGTGAAATGGTTGTGGTAATCTGAATATAATCGGAATCTTTATGGGTGAGAATAACTACAACATATGGAAGCTGAAAATTTTTTAACACTGAGAAAGGCAAAACCTGGTCAGCCTTTTAGTAGTGTGTTCAGAAAGTAGCATCCTTCTATAAGGAAGGTTTTTTTTTCTATAAGTTAGATAATTCAGTCTGAGATCAGGGAAGAAGATCCATTTTTGGAAAGACAAATGGATTGACAATCAGAGCACCGGAGGAAACTTTGAATGACTTGTTTTGTTTAACTAAAATAGATGAAATTGTGGCATCAGAAGGTTGTTCAATGGAAGGACACAGATCATGGGCATTGGCTCTCAGACAATCTCAGAGACTCTGAATATCAGCAGGGCAATTACCATCTTATCTGGAACAACATTGTTCTCATGAAGCTGATTAACCAGAATGGGCGCATGATAAGTCCAGTTCATTTCTGTAAAGAGCTGTTACACAGCAATCAAGACAACCAGAAAAATGGACTTTCAGCAAGCTGGTATGGAAAGCAAGTTCTCCACTTAAAGTGTGAAGACAAGAAATGATGAAAAAGTTGATTGATTTCATTCACAATAATAAAGTTACATAGAGAAAATTATTGCATGACAAGCAACATGGAACTAAACCTACAAAAAATAGTAAGTTTTTGGAGCTTATCAAAACCCTAAGATCTACATAAGGATGCATTTCTTCGTACAAAAACACAGATTTACTATTGACATCCTACTTGAGGGCACAATGTAAGTTGATGTTGTTAGACATCAAGTTGAGTTCCCTACATTAGTTATGCTTGCTCCCCACGTTGGGTATCGGTTTCCTACCTATTATTTGCTATACTACTATCCTCGTAACTACTTTAGCATCCATCTATGGTCACATAACAACCTAATTAATCACTTAAAATCACCATATTAATTATCTAAAATCACTTTGTTGACACACCATGTTTCGGATGCCCCCCTTTCCCTTTCATTAAGTCCTTATCATACTTGTAAGTTTCCCTTACCCTTCAAACTAGACTTTACATTATTCTCTCTTTCAACCTGAGATCTCATACAAGGTAGCATACTTATACAATTTTATCAATTGATGTATAACACCAATTTATGCATTATTACACATGTTTATCTATATGTTTTATGCTTCAATGGATGATATTTTGATGTTTTATCATTTATTGCAAGTTATCTACTTATGTAGGGACTTGAATGCAAAAAGACCGTTGAAAAGTCAATTCCAAAAAAGATTAAGCACAAATTGATTGCATTTACAGGCTGAAGCATTGTTAGGTCATAAACTAGTAATTTTTACATTTTTATTTGAAGACTTTTTATGTTTTCCTCCTTTTATGTGTTATTTCAGGGAGCTTCAAGGATGAAGATGCAAAATATCCAAGAGGTATTTAAACCTCCATTAGTGCAATGAGGAACCTCTTCCATGATTCGTGTTGCTTCAGCCTTAAAGCACGAGATTGGGGCTGGTGCTCGTCCCTTCCTCCGATGTCTTTTGCAACTCCCTCCTCCATTTGGCACAGCATCCTTATGTGAGTGAAGACCTCATGCACGTGGTCCTCTATCACTGTGGGGCGTGATTTCAGCATCTCCTCCTTCCTTCGATGGTGGCTTTTCATCATGATAGCATGGAAGTCTTCCCATGGGGGTGCTTAGACAAAAAGGGGCTTGAAATAGCAGTACATCAAGGAAGACAATAGGTCTTAAGGTATACTTTTGTAGGATAAAGAAGTGGACCATATTATTCTGTTTAATGTGTATATGTTTCAGTTATGTGTTTTTCTTAATTTACAGTTGTTTTATGTATGGTTGAGTCAATGTTGACAGTGTTATGTGTGTTGTTTGTTGGTTGTTTTGAGTGTTGTGAGTAGTTGTTTTTGACTTAGTTTGTTAAATGTTGTTTCATGTATTATTAAATCATCTCATCATTTGCCTAAAGAATTAAATTAGCTTAATAGTATTTTAGCTCATAAAGTAATTTTTATAAAGTGCAGTGGGCTTGGTTTTCTCTCTACCTATGCATCTTTTCACAGGTAGTGTAATTAAAATTTGTACAATGGTACAATTTATTTTTGTAATTTGAGCATTATTCAATTTATTTCTTAGCAGCGATTTCTAATTTCCTCGTGAATTCAACTCAATCTCGTGCACTTAGTTCAACCTATTATATTTTGGTTGTCCTAAAAACGATAACCAAGTTCATCTCCTCCATAGCCTATGAAATAGCATTTTTTGGTCTTTGAATATAACTTATCCCTTGCACTCTCACTAATGTGTACATAGCTTATATATCCAAACACTTTTAGATGTTGAATGTTTACCTTCTTTTCAAACTCTTCTTCTGGAATCTTCAAATCAAGAGGAACTGAGGGTCCTCCGTTAATTAGGTAAGTAGCTATGTTAATAGCCTCTGCTCATAACTCTTTAAGGTCTACATGTAACCTCATACTCCTTACTCTTTCATTGAGAGTTTTGTTCATCCTCTCTGTAACTCCATTCTATTAAGGATGTTCAAGAACAACCATGATGAGTTTGATCTCATATTCTTCACAAAATATCTTGAAATTATGGCTAACATACTCACCATCATTATCTAACTTCAAACACTTTACCTTCAAACTAATCTGATTTTCAACCTCAGTTTTCTATTTCTTAAATACTGAAAATACATCAGATTTATTTTTAATAAAATAAACTCATACATTTTTGGTGCAATCATCAATGAAGGTAACAGTATCTCGAGCTTCCTAGGGATTTGATTAGTGTTAACTCCTACACGTCAATATGCACCAACTCCAACCTCTAAGTCTTTGGCAATCTAGAGCTCCTTAAGAAAGTCATCTTTTTCTACTTTCCAAGTACACAATCTTCATGAAACTCAAGTTTTACTAATTTTATTCTTGAAATTTTACCCTTAATGTCATGACTTCCATATTTTTCTTGCTCATATGACCTAATCTTTTGTACCACAAAGTTGTAACTCTCACTGAATTAGAAACATTAGCCAAGTATCCATCACTAGGAATAACGTACAAAGTACCAATCTTGTCACCTTTAACAATTATCACGGCTTCTTTGGAAACCTTTCATTTTCCACCTCCACGTGGAATAATGCAACCCCGCATCATCCAACTAGCCTGTAAAGGTTAGATTTTTTGCTAGATCAAGAGCATGTCTGACATCTTCCAACTTCCATGTGCCACCATTGTGAGATTTGATGTAAACATCACTAATTCTCACAATATCTAATGTTTTGTCATTTTACTAGATAGATCTTTTTCTCTATATTTCTGTAATTATTCAAAAGTCTTTTAAGATTAGTGGAGTAGAATGAAACATCTAAATCCATAACCCATGAAATATCTAATGTTTTGTCATTTTACTAGATAGATCTTTTTCTCTATATTTCTGTAATTATTCAAAAGTCTTTTAAGATTAGTGGAGTAGAATGAAACATCTAAATCCATAACCCATGAAATATCTAATGTTTTGTCATTTTACTAGATAGATCTTTTTCTCTATATTTCTGTAATTATTCAAAAGTCTTTTAAGATTAGTGGAGTAGAATGAAACATCTAAATCCATAACCCATGAAATATCTAATGTTTTGTCATTTTACTAGATAGATCTTTTTCTCTATATTTCTGTAATTATTCAAAAGTCTTTTAAGATTAGTGGAGTAGAATGAAACATCTAAATCCATAACCCATGAAATATCTAATGTTTTGTCATTTTACTAGATAGATCTTTTTCTCTATATTTCTGTAATTATTCAAAAGTCTTTTAAGATTAGTGGAGTAGAATGAAACATCTAAATCCATAACCCATGAAATATCTAATGTTTTGTCATTTTACTAGATAGATCTTTTTCTCTATATTTCTGTAATTATTCAAAAGTCTTTTAAGATTAGTGGAGTAGAATGAAACATCTAAATCCATAACCCATGAAATATCTAATGTTTTGTCATTT
>JAMKPZ010003056.1:0-17116 GCA_024699675.1 Amphibolis antarctica
GTATGGACTTAAGCAATCTCCTAGACAGTGGTATAAAAGGTTTGACACTTTTATCACTAAAGTTGGCTTTGCTCGTAGCTGCTATGATTCATGTGTGTGTGTTAAACATTTAGAAAATGGCACACATGTATATCTGCTCTTGTATGTGGATGATATCTTGATTGCAGCCAAAGATATCAAGGTAATACAGGATTTGAAAAATGTTTTGAAATCTGAATTCGAAATGAAAGATCTTGGCCCAGCAGGCAAGATACTTGGGATGGAGATACAAAGAAACAGGAAAGCTGGAAGACTCTTTCTCCATCAGCATAGCTACATAGAGAAGATTCTTAGTAGGTTTGGTATGGCTTCATGTAAAGCCATTGGGACGCCTTTTGACAGGAATCTTCGTTTGTCATCAACTATGTCTCCATAGTCTCAAATAGAGAAGGAGCATATGGAGCGTGTCCCTTATTCACAGGCTGTTGGTAGTTTGATGTATGCCATGGTATGTACCCGTCTTGACTTAGCTTATCCTCTTGGGGTTGTCAGTAGGTACATGTCAAACCTTGGCAAGGAGCATTGGCAAGCTGTGAAGAGAATTTTCAGATACTTAAAGGGAACACCTAATGTAGGGTTGATATATGGCGTCAAGCAAAACTGCAGCATGGCTGGATTTTCTAATTCCGATTATGCAGGTGATGTTGATCAGAGAGGAGATCCATGACAGGTTATGTTTTCACTGTGGCAGACTCAGTTGTCAGTTGGAAGTCAACACTTTAGCCTACTATTTCACTTTCTACTACAGAGGCGGAATACATGGCAATGACTGAGGCCGCAAAGGAAGGAATTTGGTTAAAAGGGCTACTTGGAGACTTTGGAGTACAGATTAACAAAGCTGATATTTTCTGTGACAGTCTCAGTGCCATTTGTTTAACAAAGGACAATGTGTTTCATGATCGCACGAAACACATTGATGTCAGGTACCACTTCCTCAGAAGTGAAGACAAAATAAAGATTTTGAAGATTAGTACTAAGCACAATCTAGCAGATATGTTTACAAAGGGTGTGATTGAGAGTAAGTTCAAGCATTGCTTGGACTTGCTCAATGTGTATGGCTACAGCTGACCCCTTGTGGGTCTTGATGGAGAGGCTTGAACAAGGTGGAGCCAGCATTCAAGACAATGTGGAGATTGTCATATTATGTTTTGAATGATACTAATAATGTAATTAGTATAAGAGGCATTTTGGTCCTTTGGAAAACCCAAGCACTATATAAGCTTGGCTAGGGTTTTCCAAAGGGTATGAGTTGTGAGTTTGTAACCTTAGCCTCCACAGAAGAAAACCCTCTCCCTCTCCATCCGTGGACTAGCCCTAAGTTAGGTGTTTTGCTTGGCGATCCTCCCCTCTTCCCTTTCTCATTGCTCACTCTTCCGTTTGATTCCGTTGTGCTTCTTTGGTTATCACGCATAACACTATTCATAAGTCATTACAATGTTTTCACGACCTATTTAAGTGGTCACCTTCTTCTATGAACTCTTTTGAAAAGTTAGTACACAGGCATGACAAGCCACAAAAGTAACCATCGTAGCTGTAATATTCCCCAAAAGGGGGTACAATGACTCAACAACCCATCAAAGTGTCCATTTCTTTGTATTGTTATTCCAAATTGGAAACATGGGCTTGAAAACCATCTATGTTGCTACTACTTTTGCACACATACACAAAAGATGTTAGAAGAGTTTTGCAACACACCTATCCTGTAACCATCTATGAACTCTAACTCTAAAGATTAGTCATGGCTATGAGAAGCAATTTTAGTAGCCGTCACAGGTGTAATATTACTCTAGATGGTAAATGGGTTTGGACACCCATCTATGTGGCCACCATTAGTGTAGTGTTACTCTAAAAAAGTTAGAATGGCTTCACAACGCTTCTAAATAGTCACCTTTGTTAACACCTCAAATTCACAGGTCTTCTTGATCTGTCTCTCTGGACTTTCAAAAGTTCACAACTCCTTTCTTGCTTTTTCTCTTGTTTTCTTCTTTTCTTAAGTTTTTGCAGATTATTCGAAGTCTATGACTCTTTTCCTACATTTTCCTTTGTTTGCTCTTTCATTTAGTTTCTTTGAACTATTCGAAACTCCATTGTTTCAATTTTGAGTTATTCCTCATTTTCTCCTTCATTTCTTCTTCTCTGGACTCCTAGAAGTCCGTCATCTCTCTTCTTTTTAAGCTTATCTAGACTTCCTAAAGTCCTTCATTTCTTTTTCTCTAGACTCCTTGAAGTCCATTGTTTCTCTTCCTCACGCATTCCTTGTTTACTTTTCCTTTTTAGGCTTCTTTGACTTTCAGAAGTCTATCATTTCTCTCATTCTTCATCCTCAAACTCCCAGAAGTCCTTTGATTCTTCTTCCTTGAATTCCGAGAAGTTCATCATCTCTCTTCTTTTTAAGCTTCTCTAGACTTCCCAAAGTCCTTCATTTCTTTTTCTCTGGACTCCTCGGAGTCCATTAAACCTCTTCCTCACACATTCCTTGTTTTGTTTTACTTTTTAGACTTCTCTAGACCCTTAGAAGTCCATCGTTTCTCTCATTCTTCTTCCTTGGACTCCCAAAAGTTTGTCATCTCTCTCTTTTTTTAAAGTTTCTCTGGACTCTCAAAAGTCCATCATCTCCACTTCATTTCTTCTTCTTGCTTGAACTCCTAGAAGTTCATCGATTCTTTTTCCTCAGGCTCCCAGAAGTCTGTCGTCTCTCTTCTTTTTAAGTTTCTCTAGACCCTCAAAAGTCCATTGTCTCTCCTTCATTTCTTCTTCTTCCATGAACTCCTAGAAGTCCTACGATTCTTTTTCCTTAGACTCCTAGAAGTCAGTCGTCTCTCTCTTCTTTTTAAGTTTCTCCAAACTCTCAGAAGTTCATCCTCTCTCCTTCATTTCTTCTTCTTTGGACTCCTAAGAGTCCTTCATTTCTTCTTCTCTGGACTCCTAAGAGTCCTTCATTTCTTCTTCTCTTAAGTTCTAGAAGTCCATCACTTCCTTTTTCTTCAGACTCCCCGAAGTCTATCGTGTCTCTCATGCAAAATTCTTTACTTCCTCTCTCCTCACACAATTCTCCAAACTCTCAAAAGTTCATTATGCCCTTTACGTCCTTGAGCACAAAGTCCTTCTTGAGTTTGTTATCACAATTGACTCTTTTTTGTCACCGCATGGTTCTTATCATCCAATTGGGTGTCAATGTGTGGCAATAATTAGTTACTTATCAATTATAAATAGGAGTGTTCATGGAACTGAAGGTACCATGATTGAACTAGAGATTTCTAACTAGTGCTTCCTGATGGCAATTGCTCTATTTTCTAACATCCATCGAGCATCAGCACTGCATATTCTCCTATTCGTCGAGGAGTTCACTAATGCTGCTCCTCTTGAAATGGAGTTGATTCATCGGCACCTTGTGACGAACATTTAGGTAAGTTGTAAGCTATTAGCTGCAAGTTGTAATTTGTAAATCGCAAGCTGATAGCGCACGACACTTTTTTCTTGCAATATCATTTTATCATGAAGAAAAAATACATGGATGCATGTGATGATCTCCTTTGCTTTATAATTCATTGAATCTTGATCTGTCATTTTCAAATTAGATTGGATAACATGCAAATCTTTCATTTCATGCCTCATCTATGATCACAGAATCCATTATTGTTTAGATCTTTATCCATGCTAAATGCAATTGATAATGCTTGCTATTTCGCTGATGTATTCAAATGTCTTGATGTGCCAATCATCGATGCTCATCATTCTCATCTGAGTGGGTGTGAATTAGGAGCGGTGAATAATCCAAACATCACAAGAACCGAGGAGAAACATTTTCTTTATGACATCCTCTATAAGTTCAACTTCGCAATTGTTTCTTTCTTTATGCCTTATGTATAATTCTTCTTCCTTGAAGGTGGAAGTACTTTGTGATTGATGATTTATACAGATTATCCTAAATTTTATATAATCAAATTTATTTAGATTTCATTTTCCTTTTATTTCTTGCAAATTGTTTCCAAGTATAGGAACATCAATTCAAATCGATCAAATTGCAATTGGCCAAGTAAAAATGACACGAGGCTAGTATTTAGATAGGCAGGTTGGGTGCCTAATACCTTCCCAACTTGTACCTGAAGTGCTTACCTAGAATCTCAAAGGTTTTCTTAGTTTTTTTCTTAAACAAACTAAGTGGTGACTCCATGTCATCATTTTTCTTTCTTTTGGATATTTATTCCATTAGGAGAAATATGGCTTGTAAATTCTACATGTTTACAAATCTGGAAACTCCATTGGAGAACTCCCGCATCATTAGATGTGATGTACTTCAACTCATAGGAGTCATATTGATTGGCCAAGGAACAATCATTCCCCATTTAGATTATCATGACTACTCAAAGATGGTGCATCTTGTTTTTATGAAATTTCCATGATATTTTTTTTTTTCTTTCTTTTAAATAGAATTTTTAGTTGGATTCAATACACATTTGTTGCTTCCTTGGGAAGGGTTGCCCTTTGGCTCATCTTTGAGCCTATTGCACTAACCTGGCTTCTCTTCAAGTTGATGAATGACTCCTAATTTGACTATTTGAGAAGAGCCTGACTAGTTTGTCCCTTGCTTGGTTCAAAAGTTTGGACTTCTCCTTGATCCAAACTTGGGAAAAGTTGGCCAAGATCTTTCTTGACTATATTCTTTCAACTTTGATTTAGCACCCAAGAGAGAGCAATTAAATAACATGAAACAAAATGTAGAGGAACCTTTCAATGAGTTCATCGGAAGATGGTGAGCCTTGGCTTCTCAGGTCAAGGATAGGTCATTTGAAGAAGAATCCATTGAGACAGTCATTAAGAATGCACAACCTTCTCTCGAAGCACTTCTTTCCCTCCAAACCTGTCCATATTTTTCTCACCTAATTTGAGTGGGAACTCATCTAGAATCCAACATCAAGAGTGGATTGTTTCTAGCTCTTTCTACTTTTACCTCTAATTTTTCTAAGAATAATAATAATAACAAAAATAAGAAAAATGAACATCCCAAACCCTCAATTTCAATAATCTCTCCTTACTCTTATCCTCCCCCTCAACAAGTCTATCAACCTTCTCCATCACCTTCTTCCCATATTGCTCAAACAACCCAACTTGTTTATCTTCCTCCTACTCAAACCCATACCCCCTAGTGCCCAAAAGTCTTAGTCCTAGAGGCCACAAGGACCTTGATCTCAGGCTCCTTGACCTTATAGGCTACCTCAACAATTTGCACCCATTGTAGAAACACTCAGCACAATATTTCCTAAAGTTTAGCCTTATCTAGAACTCTCTTCTATCAAACCTCCACCTACTATGATTCCTCGAGGGTATCATGCCAACAAGTATTATGCATTTCACAGAGCACCTGGGCATCATACCAATCAATGTAGGACTTTGCGCATTGCATTGTAGTGCCTCATTGATAGTAAGGTTCACTTGCAACAAACCCAAACCCCTCAACCCACTAAACCGGCATTCTGACAACCTTTCCCTCCTCATGACCAGTAGCCTACCATGAACTTCATCTCTATCACCTCCTCTTCAATTCCTTCGGATAATTCCTCACTAGACCCCACTTCATTAATTCAACCTGTGGACGTCCCCTTTACATCCTCTAATCTTCATCCCTTCCTCCTTGAAGACTCCAATGCAATTAATGTTGTTAGACATGACCGCGATTATAGGCCACCCCCTATAGTCCTGTAGCTCCTCAAATCCCTTACACTACTCATGTTCCTTCTAGATCGAGGGCCTATAGACCAAACCGATCTTCTTCACAACGTCCCATTCTTCCTACTCCCACAGTTCCTCCCACAATTCTTGTATATCCATCCCCTCATTCACAGTCTACTTGACCTTCCCCATTAGACTCCTCTTAACCACCCTATTATTTAGGTTTATGCACTTGGTAACTTAGCCTCACCCAGAATGATAGTGCATCTTCCCTCATCCTCACCTTTAACTTTGCTGGTCTCTACACCTCCTATCACTTTCAAAACTCCTATGCAATACTCAATTCCTAGAACGTCGCTTGAGGTTCAACAGCATGCTTATTCTTTCTCCATAGGCTCATCTAGTTCTTCTTCTGCTTCTCTCAATCAAACTACCCATAATACTCATAAGTTCAAACCCCAACTTGCCAGGTAACCAACTCCCCAAGTGACTAGAGTTCCTCCTATTTCTGAATCCTCTACTCCAACCTCAACCTTAGTTTTACCACACTTCACTTAAGCTGCACCGATAGCTTCTTCCCCTTAGATTACCATAACAAATCCATTCTCTAGTACGAATTCCCTTATACGATCAAGTCTTCTTCGGCCTCCTCTTCTTAGGACGACCTTACTTCTCTAATTTGAATACCTTGCCTATTCCCACCTCTCATATTATGACCTTAGTGTCTCTTTTCACTTCTACCTATTCTTCTCGATCTTAACCATCCTCTTCAATTCATGCAACATCTGCCAACCACAGCTGAAACTTTGCTTCTTTAAGCTCCATCCTCATCCTTGTCTTTATCCCAACAGGTGTTGGATGAAGAAAATTGTATGGAAGTTACTTGGTCTAGAAGGGTGTATAGGCTGAATAACCTAAGCAAATCCCTTGTAACTGATCCTTCTCTATCTTCTACTTTGCAACCTCCCTCAAATTCCTCTCAACCCTCCCAAATGGATGTTGTTAGTCAACCTAAAAAAGTGAAGGCTAACATATTAATTTGAGATATTATTCATACATCCCCTATGTTGAGCTTATAGTGTGGAGATGGTCTTCCACCAGGGGGTAGGCAAAATCCAAGTCACAAGCTAGTAGCTACGTACTGAAAATCTGAATGTGCAACAATGAGACCATAGAGTTAAGTCTATGGATGCGTAATGCTGTGGTGTTATGTCTACGGATGCGTAACGGTGTTAAGTTTACGAACCTGCATCAAGGTTCAAACTCAACTAAGTGGGAGCTAGACAGCTAGTGGAGATCAGCAAAATGGTGGGAGCTTCATTAGCTGGTCATCCAAAAGCCAGCTCAAAAGACCAGGAGTGGCCAAAGAAGGTGCAAAGGTGGAAGTAGGTCCCGACATTCAAATGTGTCCTTTCGGATGCCAGCTATTGATGATTTTGAGGGTCCTTTGTAACGTTGAGATTAAGGTTTCTTATGTGCCCTATAAATAGGGTTGTAATGAGTTGTAATGTGTGCGAGTGTTTTGCAAGAAAATCTGTCAACAGTGCAACAAAGAAAACACTAGCACCCCCATGGAGTAGGCTATTGCTGAACCACGTAAAATCCTTGCGTTGCCTCCTTCTTCTCCTCCACCTTGTGTCCCCCTTGGATGAAGAAAATTGTATGGAAGTTACTCGATCTGGAAGGGTGTATAGGCTGAATAACCTAGGCAAATCCCTTGTAACTGATACTGCTCTATCTTCTACTTTGCAACCTCCATCAAGTTCCTCTCAACCGTCCCCAATGGATGTTGTTAGTCAACCTAAAAAAGTGAAGGCTAACATATTAGTTTGAGATCTTATTCATACATCCCCTATGTTGAGGCAACAGTGTGGAGATGGTCTTCCACAAGGGAGTACGTAGAATCCAGGTCATAGGCTAGCAGCTACGTACCAAAAATCTAAATGTGCAACAACAAAGAGACCACAGAGTTAGGTCTACGGATGCGTAATGCTATGGTGTTATGTCTACGAACGCATAACATAACGGTGTCAAGTTTATGAACCTGCATCAAGGTTCAGACCTAGCCAAGTCAGAGCTAGACAACTAGTGGAGATCAACAGAATGGTGGGAGCTTCATTAGCTGGTCATCCAAAAGCCAGCTCAAAAGATCGACGATCGGGTTGCTCTAGCAGGAAATCGGTTGGAGACCAGGAGCGACCAGAGAAGGTGCATAGGTGGAAGCAGGTCCCGACATTCAGATGTGTCCTTTCGGATGCCAGCTGTTGATGATTTTGATGGTCCTTTGTAACGTTGAGATTAAGGTTTCTTATGTGCCCTATAAATAGGGATGTAACAAGTTGTAATTTGTGCGAGTGTTTTGCAAGAAAATCTATCAGCGGTGCAACAAAGAAAGCACTAGCACCCCCATGGAGTAGGCTATTGCCGAACCACATAAAATCCTTTTGTTGCCTCCTTCTCTTCCACCTTTTGTCCCCCTTGGATGAAGAAAATTGTATGGAAGTTACTCGATCTGGAAGGGTGTATAGGCTGAATAACCTAGGCAAATCCATTGTAACTGATACTGCTCTATCTTCTACTTTGCAACCTCCCTCAAGTTCCTCTCAACCCTCCCCAATGGATGTTGTTAGTCAACCTAAAAAAGTGAAGGCCAACATATTAATTTGAGATCTTATTCATACATCCCCTATGTTGTGGTAACAGTGTGGAGATGGTCTTCCACCAAGGAGTAAGTAGAATCCAGGTCATAGGCTAGCAGCTACATACCGAAAATCTGAATGTGCAACAACAACGAGACCACAGAGTTAAGTCTACAGATGCGTAATGCTCTAGTGTTATGTCTACAGACGCATAACATAACGGTGTTAAGTTTACGAACCTGCATCAAGGTTCAGACTCAGCCAAGTCGGAGCTAGATAGCTAGTGGAGATCAGTAGAATGGTGGGAGCTTCATTAGCTAGTCATCCAAAAGCTAGCTCAAACGATCGGCGGTCGGGCTGTTCTAGCAGGAAATCGGTTGGAGACCAAGAGTAGCCAGAGAAGGTGCATAGGTGGATGCAGGTCCCAGCATTCAGATGTGTCCTTCTGGATGCCAACTGTTGATGATTTTGAGGGTCCTTTATAACATTGAGATTAAGGTTTCTTATGTGCCTTATAAATAGGGTTGTAACGAGTTGTAATTTGTGTGAGTGTTTTGCAAGAAAATCTGTCAGCGATGCAACAAAGAAAGCACTAGCACCCCCATGGAGTAGGCTATTGCCGAACCACGTAAAATCCTTGTGTTTCCACCTTCTTCTCTTCCACCTTGTGTCCCTCCACTCATGACGAACAATGTGAGAGACAGAGAGTGTTTCCATCGGTGAGCAACCCAAGTCACTTTTTGTTTGGACATGTGACGGGTTGAGGCGCATCAGCCAATCAGGTGTGGTCGTGGTTTTCCCAACAACTAATATCAGAGCTTCTAGGTTGAGAAGGGAGCATCATTGGAGAGCACTCAGTTGGAACATAGTCTCAAGTGGAGAAGTCGGTGGCCATTTAGAGTAGGTCGGCATCTGGCTAGATAGAGTGGTGTTTGGAGTAGCTAGTTGCTAGAGCAGGTGGGCATCTAGAGCAGTCGACGTTTGGCAAGGAGGGCGGCAACTGGCTATACATATCAGCAGCCAGATAGATCCAAGCGGATTCTAGAAGAAGCTCCTACTGGTAGAGGAGCGAAAGCTTAGCGTTGACAAGTTCGACGGTAAAAATTTCAATTTCTAGGGAATACAGATGGAAGACAATCTGTACCAAAGAGATATTCACCAGCCATTGATGGGAAGAGAGCTGGAGAAGACGGAGTAGGAATAGTGGAAGCTTTTAGATCAAAAATCTATGGGATTTATTCGGTTGTTGTTGGCAAGGAACGTGTGATTCAATATTGCTAAGGAGACGACAATGGTGGGCACCATGAATGCCTTGTCCAACACCTACAAGAAGCCGATAGCATCGAATAAGGTATATTCCTTATGCGCAGAATTTTCAACATGAAGATGTGGGAGCATCAGTGGCCAACCATGTGAACGAGCTAAACACGATACTGACTTAGCTAGACTCAATAGAGATCGTGTACGATGACAAATTCTAGGCATTAATCTTGTTGTCGTCACTACCATCGAGTTGGTCAGCTGTGGTGACTTCTATGAGCAACTCCTTAGAGCATGGAAGATTAGACATGGGTCAGATAACCGACCTGGTGTTGAACGAGCATATCTACTAGAAGAGTAGCAGAGATAGGTTGACATCAGCGCTCAATGTGGAGAGTAGAGGATGCAGCTAGTCTAGGGGCTGGAATTCCAACAAGAACCTACAGAAATCCCATAGCAAGAGTAAGAGCTATCCAGAAATTAAGTGCTGGAACTGTGAGAAGTTTGAACACATCCGATCGAAGTGTCCAAAATCCAAGAGGGCGAATTCTGTTAGGGGAGCAGGGTTGAACGCTTTGGGGGACAAGGCAGGGGATGCCTTGATTTGTTGTGTTGATAGTCTGATCAACACATGGGTGATGGACTCAGGAGCTGGCACCTGTCTACACTGGGATCTATTGGGGACTCTGTAAGTTGGACCTAGTTTAGACAGATGTTTGGGGGCCAGCACCCATCTGCTCAATAGGTGGATCCCAATATTATGTCACATTTATTGATGACTGTACCTGGAAGGTCTAGGTCCACTTTCCTAAGCACAAGTCAGAGGTTTTCCAAGCTTTCACGAAGTGGAAGGTAGAAGTGGAGAATCAGACAGGGAGAAAGATAAGGTGCATTAGATCAGATAATAGTGGTGAGTATGATCACAAAGAGTTCATCGACTTCTACAAGCAAGAAGGAATTAGGAGTATTCAGACAGTACCCGAAACCCTATAGCAAAATGGGGTTGCCAAAAGGATTAACTGAATGTTGAACGAAAGAGCTCAGTGCATGAGGTTACATGTTGGGTTCTCAAAGATGTTTTGGGTGGAAGCTGTCAACATGGCAACTTACCAAGCATCTCAATCAGCACAAAGAACATCTGAGAACCATCCGGTCACCGATACTCTCATCTGGCAGCCGTCAACGCCCAGTAGGGCTACCGCACCATGGAGTTGGGACAGCTAGCCTATTCGGTTCAGGCAACACCCTATATGAGCAGAGCACTGGCCAACATCATGGGGTAGAACTAGGGGGATTCTGGCCCTCCCCACCACACACACCTGGACAAGCGAATGCGACCAACTTGTCACTTCCTCTTCTAGGGGTTTTACCTGGCCGCTAGCACTACCCAACTGGCTGCCGGCACTTTCACCAGGAAACCCGCTATCTCCTGCAGAAGACCTGCACCTCGGGGCAGAACTAGGGGCATTCTGCCCCTCCATCCCATTTCGTGCACTCAGCAGTCGCCTTCAAACCAATGAGCCAGCTTCCCACGGTCATGAAAGATCAACTTGACCAGGGATGATAGCGGCTGCCGCCTCCAAACCAACCAGCCACCAGCTTCTTATACCGGTTCCCAAGGCCATGAAGGATGAACTCAACAGAGGATCACGACAGCTGCCGCCTTTAGAAAGACCGGCTACTGGCTTCTCAGAACCAGCTCCCCGTGGCACTGAACAACCAACTTCCTCTTCTAGGGGTTTTACTCGGCCGCCGGCACTTTCACCAGGAAACCCGCTATCTCCTCCAGAAGACCTGCACCTTGGGGTAGAACTAGGGGAATTCTGCCCCTCCGTCCCGTTTTGTGCACTCAGCAGTCCCCTTCAAACCAACGAGCCAACTTCCCATGGTCATGAAAGATCAACTTGACCAGGGATGATAGCAGCTGCTGCCTCCAAACCAACCAACTTCCAGCTTCTAGGACTGGCTCCCCAAGGCCATGAAGGATGAAGTCAACTGGGGATCATCGCGGCTGCTGGCTTCTCGGACTGGCTCCCCATGGCCTTAAACAACCAACTTCTTCTTCTAGGGGTTTTACCCAGTCGTCGGCACTACCCAACCGGCCACCGATACTTTCACCAGGAAACCCGCTTTCTCCTCCGGAATACTTGCACCTCGGGGCAGAACTAGGGGCATTCTACCCCTCCGTCCCATTTCGTGCACTCAATAGTCGCCTTCAAACCAACGAGCCAGCTTCCCACGGTCATGAAAGATCAACTTGACCGAGGATGATAGCAACTGCCACCTCCAAAACAACTGGCTGCCGGCTTCTAGGATCAGCTCCCCAAGGCCATGAAGGACGAACTCAACCGAGGTTCATCTCGGCTACCAGCTTCTCAGACTAGCTCCCCACGGCCCTGACCAACCAACTTCTTCTTCTGGGGGTTTTACTCGGCTTCCGCGTACAACCCAATTGGCCGCTGGCACTTCCACCAGGAAACCCACTATCTCCTGCAGAAGACCTGCACCTCGGGGCAGAACTAGGGGCATTCTGCCCCACCATCCCGTTTCATGCACTCAGCAGTCGCTAATGGTGAGACTCAACAGGCTAGCTCCCCACGGTCATGAAAGACAAACTCAACTGGGGATGATAGCGGCCGCCAGCTTCTTAGACCGGCAACCCAAAAAAAAAAAAGAAAAAAAGACCGGAGACCATAGCAGTTTCCACGTACTACCCAATCGACTGCTGGCTTCTAGGACCGGCTCCCCAAGGCCATGAAGGATGAACTCAATTGGGGATCGTCGCGGCTACCACCTACAAATAGGCCGACTATCGGCTTCTCGGACTGGCTCCCCACGGCACTGAACGACCAACTTCTTCTTCTGGGGGTTTTACTTGGCATCCGCGTACTACCCAACCAGCCACCGGCACTTCCACCAGGAAACCCGCTATCTCCTCCAGAAGACCTGCACCTCGGGATAGAACTAGGGGCATTCTGCCCCTCCGTCCCATTTCGTGCACTCAGCAGTCGCTAATGGTGAGACTCAATGAGGCAGCTCCCCACGGTCATGAAAAAAAACTCGAATGAGGATGATAGTGGCCACTACCTTCAAACCAACCTGCCGCCGACTTCTCAAACCAGCACCCCAAAAAAATAATAATAAAAGACCGGAGACCATAGCGGTTTCCACGTACTACCCAACCGGCTGTCAGCTTCTAGGATGGGCTCCCCAAGGCCATGAAGGACGAACTCAATCGGGTATTATCACTGCTGCTACCTTCAGACAAGCTAGCTGCCGGCTTCTCGGACCGACTCCCCACGGCCTTGAACAACCAACTTCTTCTTCTGGGGGTTTTACTCGGCTTCCGCATACCACCCAACCGGCCACCGGCACTTGCACCAAGAAACCCGCTATCTCCTCCAGAAGACCTGCACCTTGGGGTAGAACTAGGGGCATTCTGCCCCTCTGTCCTGATTCATGCACTCAACAGTCGCCAATGGTGAAACTCAACAGGCTAGCTCCCCACGGTCATGAAAGACCAACTTGATTGAGGATGATAGCGGCGGCCACCTTCAAACCAACCGGCTGCCGGTTTCTCATACCGGCTCACCAAGACCAAAAAAAAAGAAAGAAAAAAAGACACTCAACCGGGTATCATCGCGGGCGCCGCCTTCAGACAAGCCGATCACCGGCTTCTCAGACCGACTCCCCACAAGCCAACCAAAAGGCCAGTTCCCTATGGCCGTGAGGGATAAGCACGAACGGGGCTAATCACGGCCGCCGCCTTTAGACAAGCCGATGACCAACGTCTCCGTCCGACTCTCCACCAACTAATCGAGAGGTCAGGTCCGAACAAGTACGCTCCTTTCCTTGGTGAATTCCCTCTTATGACTCACATGTCGCACAATGAACGCACGATGCACACATGAAAAAGTAGGTCCAACTCTTTAATCATCCTGCCTCGCCCATATTGGAAAGGAAGAGGGTCAACAAAGCCAGCCAAATCTTCACCCCAAACATTCGTTTGTGTTCCGGGTCACAATCCATTGGAACGTGCCTGCATCCCCCTCAGTCTCAGAACCACGAAACAACCGGCTCACCATTCACCGGAAGAAACACCAAGAAGCCAGAAAATGACCCAACCATCATCCACAGCCTATTGCCCAATACCTACACACTCCACCGTTCAACCGGCCCACCACCGGCTACCACCTCTAACATACCCAGTAGCCACATCCATAGCCAATGGTGAGAACAGTTTGCAGCAGCAGGTGGCACATCCGACTCAAGAAGTGCTATCTGGACCTCTGGGACAAATTACCGACCCCAGGAGTGACACCAACCACATCCGGATTTCTACATCAAAAACCCAAGCACCCAACATGTTTAACTCCAATGGAGTAAAGATGGAACAGGGTGAGTAATCCATATTCATCCTTATCCCCATGGTCTTTGCTGATTCTGAGTGGTTACGAAATACTGATGGGAGATCACTTCTCCCCTCGAATGAGTATCCAACCTCCCATTTTTACCTAGCCCAAGTGCCACCTGACAATGAAGGAGATCACAACCTTCGGCTCCCTCTAGATAAGGTATTCCACCTTGGACCCAACCACGACAACGTCAGGTTATTTTGCTTGCCAACAACACGTGGGGAGGGCTAGTAGCATTCTTGTATTTAGTTTTCTTATTTCAATCTTCTATTTTGTAATAGAAAAGAAAAAAAAAGAGAAGAAGAAAAGTTAGTGGCTAGAATCCTTCTTCAATAAAAAAAAAAAGAGAAAGGAAAAAGAAAAAAACAAAAAGAGCAAGGAAAGAGAAAAAGAAAAAGGAAAGAGAAAAAGAAAAAGGAAAGAGAAAAAGAAAAAGGAAAGAGAAAAAGAAAAAAAGAAAAAAAGAAAAGGAAAAGTTACTTGTTGATGGGTCCTAAAAGCATATGGACTCTTGTGTAAGGGAAAGGTAGATCTTAAGATTCTACCGTCTGTTGGTAGTCCTATACCCGGCTTTGTCACGATTGACCAAGTATCCCTTCTTTCAGCGCTTGGCAACCCATCAAAGTCCGCCAACACAACCAGATGCCGGAACCCATTTGCCGACATCCACTTCTCCCCTTTTCTCTTGTCCTAGGGCTTGACATCCTAGCTAAGTTGCCAACACAGGGAATGGCATCCCTTAAAAAAAACCTGCCAGCAGCTACGTCCTCAGCAGCATTGGCCTTGACATCCCAGCAAAGTCGTCAACAAAAGGCTTGGCATCCCTTACAAAAGACCTGCCAGTAGCTGCGTCCTCAGCAGCATTGGGCTTGACATCCCAGCTAAGTCATCAACACAAGGCTTGGCATCCCTTACAAAAGACCTACCAGTAGCTACGTCTTCAGCAGCATTAGGCTTGGCATCCCGCTGAAAGTCGCTTCCACCCCCGGGTTCTGATGCCCACATTTCCGAAACCCGCATAGTTCTATCCATCATCTCTACAACCCTAGAGCGAACTTGTGAGGAAGAATCAACATAACTATGGGCAGAAGGACAGCTCTCGGATCTCTCCTCTCGACCTGTCTTTGTCACCTGAGGGTCGCTTCCACTGGACAAGGGAACCACGTTTCCAAGCACACCCGCGTGAATGTCCAGCGATTTTCTTTTGATGTGAGGTGAGACACCCTTTCATTCCCCTACAGGTCTAGATAGCATGATTGGGTCGGAATAGCCACCTTGCGCGGACTCCATCACAGGTAGCCAATTGAAAAATCCCCTTACCTCTTGCGTGCCACTATTCCTAAAACATCGGCGAATAGACTTGGCACCCGCCACCTTTACAGAACCAACGAGGCATAATACAGGAGGATGGGCCATAATACAATGTCTCAACACCTTCACACACATTACTACTTGTGCTCATAAATAGGGGGAGGAAACGACACTTCCTACCCCCCTAGGGGGACTAATGTGCTAATAAGTGTGCAGGTAAATAAGCTAGTCGGGACAATCAACTGGCTGCCACTCAGGAGACATGGCTACCCACGGGCAGCCAACACCTCGGCCACGTCCAACATCAGGACACTAACCGTTCCTTGCAAGAACGAAGGAGGTCCGCCACCGTGCATTACCCAGCTCAGACAGCTAAACGCCACTATGAGGGCCCATGCCAAACGAGATGTCAAACGGAGAGACAGATGGCTACCAGGTCAATCAGCCGGTAACCGCTCACGAGACACGGTGGGGCAGAGGAAGTCGACACCTCAGCTACATCTAAAACCAGGACGCTAACCGTTCTTCACAAGAATAAACGGGGTACTGTAGTGTGCCACCTTGCTTAGACAGTAGGGCACCGCTACGAGTAGCTCAGACAACACACCACGTCACATGAAAAAAAAAAAAGAGAGAAAAGTGCAGGGGTACAAAAGGTCACCTGACATCATCATCCCTCCGACACATTGCTTTCAGACGCTCCACCCCCAGGCACTCTTGCTCAACCACCAAGCCAGCTGATACACCCTCCGGCACTCAGGCTCGACCACCTCGTAAGCTAGTACTCCCAAGGCATCTTCTAGTTAGGCGACCAGAAGTGTAACTCCACACCATTATGGCATCTCCCGGTTAGGTAACCGAGAGTGTAAGCCCAACTCCCTTTTAAGGCATCTTCTCGTTAGGCGACCAGAAGTGTAAGTCCACACCATTATGGCATCTCCCAGTTAGGTAACCGAGAGTGTAAGCCCAACTCCCTATAAGGCATCTTCTGCTTAGGCGACCAAAAGTGTAAGTCCACACCATTATGGCATCTCCCAGTTAGGTAACCGAGAGTGTAAACCCAACTCCCTTTTAAGGCATCTTCTGGTTAGGCGACCAGAAGTGTAAGTCCACGCCATTATCGCATCCCCTAGTTAGGCAACCAAGAGTGTAAGCCCAACTCCCTTTTAAGGCATCTTCTGGTTAGGCGACCAAAAGTGTAAGTCCACACCATTATGGCATCTCCCGATTAGGTAACCGAGAGTGTAAGCCCAACTCCCCGTAAGGTATCTCCTGGTTAGGCAACCAGAAGTGTAAGTCCACACCATTATGGCATCTCCCGATTAGGTAACCGAGAGTGTAAGCCCAACTCCCCATAAGGCATCTTCCGGTTAGAGAACCGAAAGTGTAAGTTCATCCCCTTTTAAGGCATCTTCTGGTTAGGTGACCAGAAGTGTAAGTCCACACCATTATGGCATCTCCCGGTTAGGTAACCGAGAGTGTAAGCCCAACTCCCCGTAAGGCATCTTCCGGTTAGAGAACCAGAAGTGTAAGTCCATCCCCTTTTAAGGCATCTTCTGGTTAGGCGACCAAAAGTGTAAGTCCACACCATTATGGCATCTCCCGGTTAGATAACCGAGAGTGTAAGCCCAACTCCCCGTAAGGCATCATCTGGTTAGGCTACCAGAAGTGTAAGCCACGCCATTATGGCTTCTCTCAATTAGGTGACCGAGAGTGTAAGCCCGACTCTATTTTATGACCAGCGATAGATGATTCACAAAGTGTGAAATCTCGCGTGGCTTA
>JAMKPZ010003057.1:0-13838 GCA_024699675.1 Amphibolis antarctica
ACCTCCACAAATTCACGCAGGAGTGTGAGGAGTTGTTGCCGGTAGGGCTCGGGAACCTCTTTGCTAATTTTCGTTTCTTTTCTGTGTTGTTCATCCCCCAGGTTTACAAGTTCAATTTCATCCATGGATGCTATGCCTGTAGACTCGGGTGGTTGAACCCACGGGTCTTCTTCTTCGGATTATTGGCTTTGCAAGTAGGGGCCGTCAGCATCTCCAGCAGCTTGTTGACCTTCAAGCTAGAAGGGTGCTGGATGACGATTTTGGCGGGAGCGGTGCCCGTGGTTTTCTGGCTGGGTGCCAAGTAGGTGAACCGGCTGTCGGTTGGAGGTAGTGACAGACGTACGCGGTGCTTCAAAGGGGACGATGATGGACTTGCCGTGCTCGTCCTCATGAGGTGTTGTGTCATCGGGCCCCATCAGTTGTTCTAGCCGCCAAGCATCCACAGAGAGTGAGGGGTAGAATGCCCCTAGTTTTGCCTTAGTGGGAGGAACCGGCTACCAAGTAGATGGGAGGTGTAAATCGGGTGGAGTTTCGGAAGAGAATGCAACCGACCGGTCTTGTTTACTAGCTTGAGGGGAGGGGCCGAATGCCCCTAGTTCTGTCCCAGAGTGTTGGCCAGCATTTTGACAGATGTTGCCCAGACTGAGTAGGCTAGCTGTCCTGTCTTCATGATGCAGCCCCTCGTTGGTGGTTGACAGTTTCCGGCTAATCTGGCCAGTGCCCGAGGGATTGGTGGTTTGCTGTGTCAAGCGAGAGACTTGGTATGATTGCCAAGTTCTGGTTGACTTGATCGGGTTGCCAAGTCAGTGGCTACTGAGGACGTAGCTGCCGGTGCACTTGTGCATGGGATGCCAAGCCCTGTTGTTGAAGGAGCGGGTTCCGGCATGAGTCGCGCGAAAGCCATTAGGCTTGCCTTCTGATGTTGATGACCTGCAAGCCTTGTCATCTCCTTTCCCTGTACAAACCAGTCAGACGCCACATCCATTTCTGAAGTTCCTCCCTGTAGGATTGGCATTGGCGAGGGAGGTTGGTGAAGAGTTGGGTCCCCGGTGCACACTAGAGATTCTCCGAACAGTTGCAGCAGGCCATCTTCTGGCTCTTGATCTGGTTGTGGGTTGTCTTCACAAGGCTCCATTCGTCTGGACAGATAGTCATAACCATTTGGGTTCTGGAATTTTGGAGGTGAGGCGGTAGCTGGTTCCGGTGTCAAGTGGGGTGTCTCGGATGACGCCACAGCTGCTACAGATTGTCCTGGGTGGTAGTAATTTTCTGCCAGTATGACGATGACCACCCCTTTCCATAGGAACTTAAGCATCCTATGAAGGGTGGAAGGCACAATGGAATTCTGGTGGAGAAATGGGTGGCCCAGGATAAGATTGTAGCTTGGGGGAATGTCTACCACGTGCACAGGAACGTTGAAGGTGGCTGGTCCGATGACGAGGGGGAAGACGACTTCACCTTTGGCTTCGTGCAGAGTGCTGTCGAACCCTCTCATCACCCAGTCGGTAAGGAGCAACTCTTGCTCTTTGATTCCCAGCTTGTGTAGGACTTGTAGCAAGCACAGGTTTAGCCTAGATCCATCGTCGATCATTACCATGGGGATACAGAGGTCCTTGTATTGCACCCGAATGTACAAGGATAGGTTGTGGTTGGTCCCGGCCGGTGAGAGGTCTAGATCTGAGAGGTAGACGAAAGAGGGGACTGTTACTATGGCCACCATTCCTTCTATGGCCCTGGGAACGAGACCTTAGTCTACTTTGGCTATCTGTAGTGCTTTGAGGAGAGTTTCTCGATGCTCAGTAGAGGATCGGAGCAAATCCCATAGGGAGATGTCAGCCCGTATCCCTTGCAGCTAGATTGACAGGTCCGGGAGCGACCACGACTGGATGGCCGGTGCTGAGGAGGCGACTGCCGGCCCTACTGAAGTGGCAGCCGGTGGTCGGTTATTGGTTGAAGTTCGTCCTGCTATTCCCGGGATGGAGATTCCTCAGAGGTGCGACTGTGGCTGATACACCTGGCCTGACCTGGTTATAGCCGTGCATGTGGACGGCTGTTCTATTCCCTTGCCTTTATGTTGTTCAGAAGTGAGCGAGGCCGGAGGGGAGGGCCTGGTGAGCAGCTGTTTTGCCAGGTGTGCTTGGAGCGGCGCCAGTGTCGTAGCCACTAGAGAGGCCGTGTTGACTAGAGTGCCGATTGTGGGTGCAAAGCTGGCGGTTGAGGCTTTGGGGATCGGAGGTACTGCCGGGATGACTGCCCTGACTGGGGCAATAGGTGAGTAAAGAATTACCTTGGGCTAAGCCCATGTGGTCGTCCCGGCGGCTAACTCCCTTGACGCAGCAGCCGGTTCTTTTGACGCGGCAACCGTAGGCGCCACCCGAACAAAGAATTTTCCTGCGGGTGGGATGATGCCTGTTGTGGCGTAGGCTTTGAAGACTTCCTCCTTCTCTGGTGGCCGCTAATGGTGAGGATGGAGGTCTGGAGTTGTTGGTAGTATGGCCGGAGCTCCTCCAGTGTCGACGGATGGTTGGCCGGCTAGATGAGGTCGACGGGGTTCAGCCAGGGAGTTCCTGCATCCAGCGGCCATGCCGAAAGGAGGGATCTTCTTGTCCCTTGTCCGTGCCTAATGGGATAGGTGAAAACCGGCTGCGTAGGCCGGAACCCTTCAAGCGGGTGCCTTTTTCGGGCACCTAGGAAGATAGCACTGACCTGGGAGTTGCCCGCATGATTTGGGAAGGTATGTTGGCCCGGCTCTGGGGGTACGAGAGGTTGTTGAAGCTCAATGGTGCCCGAGTTGATAAGCCTCTGAATAGCTTGTCTTAACGTCCAGCAATGGTCCGTTGCATGGCCGGCGGACCTGTGGTACTCGCAGTACTGCTGTGAATTGTACGAGGTAGGAAGAGTAGCTGGAGGTGGCTTGATAGGGGGAAGCATGAGTAGTGCCTGGGCCCGACGGAATACCTGGCTTAGTGGTTCAGAAAGCAGCATGTATTCTATAATGCGCGGCTGCTGCAGCTGCGGGGGCGACTGGCGTGGCCCACGCTGTTGCTGATCGGGGCGTTGTTGATTAATGCCTAGGTGATCTCCTCCTTGTCCCTGGTTTCTTTGTCGAGAGGTTGTCGAGGACATTACCTGCCACTGTTGGCAGGCCGTCGGCTTGGATGTGGCTGCCGGGTGTGGGGCCTTGGGCCTCCAAGGTTGTTGATTCGAGGCCGCTTAGGTGGTGTAGACCGGCTGTTGAACTGGAGTGATTACTGGTGGATGGTATTCTTGGGCCGGAGCGTACACCTGTTGTGGTTGGTATGGTGGTGGTGTCGCCGCCACAACAGTTATGGGAGACGGACGACCGTTGTCATTCCTTTGGGGGCCTCGGTTGTTCCCCATGTTATCGCCCAGGGCCGATGGTCGGGGACGTGCATTTCCTCCAGGGCCGGCTCCAAATGGGAGAGCCGAAAACCTCCCTGACTTCAAGAATCCTTCCAAGCGGCTACCAGCTTTGATTAACTGGGAGAAGGTTGAGTACGACTGAATGCATAAAAGGGCCGCTAGTGATGGTTGAGCACCTTGCACAATTATGTCTAGAGAGTCTTCTTCCGCAGGTTTCTCCTGGATTTGGGATGCCAGGGCCCGCCACCTGCCTACAAAGCCACTGAACGGCTCATTCTCACGTTGGCGAAGGCAACGGAGATCTTCCAACTTTGGTGCCAGGTCCAAGTTATACGCGTACTGTTCCTGGAACATGTACGCCAGCTGGTCCCAGGTGTAGATCTTTGTTAGGTCTAAGGACATGTACTAGGAAAGTGCAGGTCCTTGGAGAGATTTCTAGAATAGCCGGACGAGGAGCTTCACCTCGTGTTGTAGTGCCGCCATGTCTCCACAGAAAGCCTGGAGGTGCGCGCGCGGAACCCCGTGCCCATTGTATTTGACCAGTTCGAGCATTTTGAAATCGGGAGGGAGTGTTGCTTCGGGATAGAAATAGAGATTTTGGAAGGCATAGGAAGGTCCAGGCGAGCTAGATTTTATGCTCTGGAAAGATGCTTCCAGTTCAGCTATCCTTTGCAGTAGCTGCCCTTGCAGGTCGGGCACCGAGGCGATAGCTGTGGCGGCTGCCGGTTGGAGCGGTGGCAGGCCGAATTGGTCGGCGATGGGAGTAGTGACGACATCGTATTCTTCCAAATGTGGCCTCTCTAGGACACGGATAGTTGGCCTAGGGGGGATTATGGAATCAATCCCTTGTTGTTGATAGCATGCCAACTGATGAGCCAGGAGGGTCTGCTTGAAATGTCCCGGTTGAGGTGGCAGGAAGGCGTTGGCCACTCCTATGCCCTCGGTGTTCGAGGGGGTTTGGTAGCACGGGCCGGTGTTCCGTGTGGGAGCTGGCCTGTTACCTTCAGCTTCAGTAGCCAGAGAAGCCGGCAGTGCAGGATGCACTGTGGCATTGTCGAATGCTACAACGGTGGACAAATTAGGTGCCCTTGGTTGGTCCGGGGTTTCGGTAGGAACAATGACGAGCCTGGTGAAGTTCATCCAGGTGACGATAGGCGGTGGTGGGTCGAAGACCACGGACAGCGGCACAGAAGTTGCCGCGGTGACAGAAGGGGATGATCCGGAAGCCGCAGCGAAACCAGTGGCCATGGCTCTTGCTTGTGAGCGAGTTAGGACAGGGGGAGCCAGCGGGGTCCGGAACCTGTAGGGCAGAGGTCCGTGAAGAGACGGTGCCTAGAGAACCGTAGAGGTCCGTAAAGATCTGTAGGGATACCAAAGAAGGGTGATACAGTTCAATGCATTTGAAAGCGGCTTCGCTTAGCAAATGCGACAAGTATGTTAAAAATCCTAACGGAAAAATAAAAGACTGACTATAAAAGAGCCGTACGAGCGAGAGTTTGAGCTACTTAATTGATAAAATACAGCAAGTGTCCCCAGCGGAGTCGCCAAAAATCTGTACCCTCTCTTTCATCCGGCTATCACCCGGAAGCCCATGGGTTTCTGCCGGCCCTGCCGGCAGATGGATCAAGGTACAAAGAATTGAAAGGTGTTTGTGTGAGCGCATCATCACGTTCGGTTGATGGCTCGTTCAACGGAGTCGCCACCTTATTTTTGGGTAGAAAATAAGGAAAACAAGATGGGAAAGTGTCCTTCCACCATCAAAATGATAAAACCACGGGAATCATGAAAAATCTTGTAACATGAGAGAACTGGATACGGGGCTCAGGGTACTGTCGGGGAAGGTGTTAGGCACCCCCAGACAGCCCGGGTGTTCCCGGCCTCTCTCCGGCTCTAAAACGGAAAACATGATAGTCAATCCGGCCACGTACGGCCTCACACTAGAAAATATCCCAGGGCGTTTAGAGGGATAACTATATCCCTTCCGGTAAAAATAAATGAGAATCAAGTAAACAAATGGGAATTGAACAAAACTGGGATTCATATTAGATCTCGTGGTGAACAGGGGGGAAAAAGATGGGTTTTCGGGGAGCCGATCATCGGCTAATTGCACCGGCCATGGGGGGGTTTTGGGGAAACGAGGGCTGATTCCTTGAACCAGCCAGCCAACGGCTTGCCGGCTGTTTCCCCCTTTCATGCGCACCCATGGGGATTTTGGGGAAACGGGGGCCAGTTCATTGAACCGGCCAGCCGGTGGCTTGCCGACTGTTTCCCCCCTTTCATGCGCACCCATGGGGATTTTCGGGAAACTAGGGCCGGTTCCTTGAACCGGCCAGCCAGCGCCTTGCTGGCTGTTTCCCCCTTTCCATGCGCACCCATGGGGGTTTTGGGGAAACAGGGGCCGGTTCCTTGAACTGGCCAGCCGGCGGCTTGCCAGCTGTTCCCCCCCTCCATGCGCACCCATGGGGGTTTTTGGGAAACAGGGGCCGGTTCCTTGAACCGGCCAGCCGGTGGCTTGCCGGCTGTTTCCCCCCCACCATGCGCACCCATGGGGATTTTGGGGAAACGGGGGCCGGTTCCTTGAACCGGCCAGCCGGTGGCTGGCCGGCTGTTTCCCCACCTATGCGCACCCATGGGGGTTTTGTGGAAACGGGGGCCGGTTCCTTGAAGCGGCTAGCTGGCGGCTTGTCGGCTGTTTCCCCCCCACCATGCGCACCAATGGGGATTTTGGGGAAACGGGGGCCGGTTCCTTGAACTGGCCAGCCGGCGGCTTGCCGGCTGTTTCCCCACCCCTTTTCCTCTTGACGTCTGTAAAAGCATGGGATCTAACGGAGGACTTATATTTTTCGAGAAAACGGAAACCATCGGGTTGTACGTTTCGTACACCCGAACGACCATCGCCGGCTTCCGTGTCGATGGTGTCATCCCGGAAACTTTTCCGGGGCATTGGGAGAGTAGACTTACGTCTCCCAGAAAAATGTATGGGCACCGTTGGGTTGTACGTGTTCGTACACCCAAATGGCCACCGCCGGCATCCTTACCGGTGGCGTCATCCCGGAAACTTTTCCAAGGGCATCGGGAGAGTATACTTACGTCTCCCAGAAAATAACGTGCGGGGACCGTCGGGTTGTATGTGTTCGTGCACCTGAACGACCGCCGTCGGCATCCTGGCCAGTGGTGTCATCCCGGAAATCTTTTCGGGACCCTGAAAAAGACCTGTGGAGATCTTATAAAAATTCGTAAAACCTGCTGGAAACTTAGAGTTTCCACATAAAAAAACCCGACAGAATGGTCACGAGTGAACTGAGCTCGACCGGGCCGAGTGGATTCACCCGGCCAGGAGGGCGGCCACCGGTACCTTCGGACGTGTTTCTGAAGGAATGATACCCGGGTCTGCCCTCCGACCATTCCCTTGCATAGGGAAGGTGTTATGCGTTCGGGGCTCGAAGAAACATCGTAAAAAACATACATAAAACGACAAGGGTGGAAGGACTTACCTGTAGGGGGGTCGTCAACGGGGATCAGAAGTCCTCACTCCGGCATGGCAAAAAGGCGTCGGGGCCCCGAGCCGCTTTCCTCCTTCAGAACCGGTGGACGGTCGTTTCTCCTGAGGGTGTCGGCCTTCTTCCCAGGAAATCCCGCCCTTCCGAAAATCCTTCGCTCTTCAAAGTTTCGCACTTTCTTCCCAGAAATTCAAGCCTGCTGAGTGGTGTAGGGGGCCGCCCTTTTTATAAGGGGTTGCCTTCCTTCTTTGGGGGTGCCCAAAGATGGAAGGTGGCGTGATTCCGTCTTGATTACGCGGTCCGCGTAATTGGCGGATTTGCGAGATTTACGTGGTTAAATCTCGTCGAATTTTCCTGATTGATTTGGCTTGCCTTCTTGGGTAGTCAACCGGCAGCCGCTACGTGGCAGGCGGAAGCTGGCTGTTTCCCCGATCATTCGCTCGAAGAAGTGGTTTTTGGGATTCGGGTGCCGCTTCCTTGAAGCGGCTTGTCGGCGGCAAGCTGGCTCCATCCCCCTAACTTTTTACCAAATGTGGGTTTTTTGGGGTCTGGGTGCTGCTTCCTTGAAGTGGCTTGCCGGCGGCAAGCTGGCTCTATCCCCCTAACTTTTTACCAAATGTGGGTTTTTTTTGGGGGTCCGGGTGTTGCTTCCTTGAAGCGGCTTGCCGACGGCGAGCCGGCTCCATCCCCCTAACTTTTTACCAAATGTGGGTTTTTGGGGGTCTAGGTGCTGCTTCCTTGAAGCGGCTCGCCGGCTCCATCACCCTAACTTTTTACCAAATGTGGGTTTTTTTTTGGGGGTCCAGGTGCCGCTTCCTTGAAGCGGCTCGCCGGCAGCAAGCCGGCTCCATCACCCTAACTTTTTACCAAATGTGGGTTTTTTTTGGGGATTCGGGTGCCGCTTCCTTGAAGCGGCTTGCCGGCTCCATCCCCCTAATTTTTTACCAAATGTGGGTTTTTGGGGGTTCGGGTGCCGCTTCCTTGAAGCGGCTTGCCGGCGGCAAGCCGACTCCATCCCCCTAACTTTTTACCAAATGTGGATTTTTGAGGGTTCGGGTGCCGCTTCCTTGAAGTGGCTTGCCGGCGGCAAGCTGGCTCCATCCCCCTTACTTTTTACCAAATGTGGGTTTTTGGGGTCCAGGTGTCGCTTCCCTGAAGCGGCTTGCCGGCGGAAAGCCGGCTCCACCCCCCTTTAAGCATGGGGTCAACATTCACGAAGCCAAAGGTGAGGTTGTCCTTCCCCTCCTCATTGGACCAGCAACTTTCAAGGTTCCTGTGCACGTGGTAGATATTCCACCGAGCTACAATCTTATCCTAGGCCGCCCCTTCCTCCACCAAAACTCCATTGTGCCTTCCACCCTTCATAGGATGCTTAAGTTCCTATGGAAAGGGGATGTCATCGTCATACTGGCAGAGAATTACTACCACCCAGGACAATCCGTAGCAGCTGTGGCATCTTCTGGGTCACCACACCTGACACCGGAACCAATTGCCTCCTCACCACCAGATCTCCAGAACCCAAATGGTTCCTTTAGCTTCTGTGCCAGTGGACTTCTTCCTTCAACTTCTGGGTCCATTCCTGTCTCATTCGTCGAACTTTTTGCTTCATAGGTTGGGCTTCCGGTTTGAGGGGTAGTCGATGGACTACAACCCGTTCATCCAAACCGGGCATGTCTTCATAATCCCACACAAACACCTCTACGAATTCATGCAGGAGTGTGACGAGTTGTTGCCGGTAGGGCTCGGGCACTTCTTTACTAATTTTTGTTTCTTTTGGATGTTGTTCATCCCCAAGGTTTACAAGTTTGATTTCATCAGTAAACGTTATGCTGGTAGATTCGGGTGGTTGGACCCATGGGCCTTCTTCTTCAAACTCTTGATAAGGATCATTGGTGTCTTCTGTGGCTTGTTGACCCTTAGGCTGAAAGGGGGGTGAATGATGGACCTGGCGAGAGCGGTGCCCATGGTCTTCCGGCTTAGTGCTGGGTAAGTGGATCAGCTGTCGGTTCGAGGTAGCAGTGAACCTCGAGAGTGCTTCAAGGGAGACGGTGGTGGACCTACCGTACCCGTCTACTTGAGGTGTCATGCTGTCGGACTCCATCTGTTGTTCTGGCCGCTAAGCGCTTAAGGAGGATGAGGGGCAGAATGCCCCTAGTTTTGTCTCGATGGGTGGAGCTGGCTGCCTGGTGGACAAGAGGCGGAAACCGGACGAAGCCCCGAATGGAAAGGCAGCAGACTGGTCACATTCGCCTGCTTGAGAGACTGTGGCAGAGGAGGGCCAGAATGCCCCTAGTTCTGCCCCGTGATGTTGGCCAGTATTCTGCTTGTGAAAAAGGTTGCCCAGACTAAGTAGGCTGGCTGCTCCGACTCTATGATGTGGCGCCCCTGATGAGGGTTGATGGTTTTCGGTTGATTTAACTGGTGCCCGGAGGATCCGTTGTCTACTATGCCGAGTGAGAGACTTGGTATGATTGCCAAGCCCCGGTTGACTTGGTCGGGTTGCCAAGTCAGTGGCTGCTAAGGATGCAGCTGCCGGCGCACTTGTGCGTGGGATGCCAAGCCAGTAGTGACGACTTCGTTGGGTTGTCAAGCCCTGGCCCTTGTTCAGGTTGCTGAGTTGGAAGCTACTGAGGATGTAGCTACTGGCGTACTTGTGCATGGGATGCCAAGCCCGAGAGTTAAAAGAGCGGGTTCTGGTGTGAGTCACTCGGAAGCCATGTGCTGATGGAGATGCTTGGTATGATTGCCGAGCCTCAGCATAATTGGTTGGGTTGCCAAGTCGGTGGCTACTGAGGACACAGCTGCCGGTGCACTTGTGCATGGGATGCCAAGCCCAGTAGTGACGACTTCATTGGGTTGTCAAGCCCTGGTCGACTTGGTCAGGTTCATGAGTCGGTGGTTGCTGAGGACGCAGCTGTTGGCACACTTGTGCGAGGGATGCCACGGCCAGTAGTGACAACTTCGTTCGGTTGTCAAGCCCTGGCCGACTTGGTCAGGTTGCCGAGTCGGAGGCTACTGAGGACGTAGCTACTGGCATACTTGTGCGTGGGATGCCAAGCCCGGGAGTTAAAAGAGCAAGTTCTAGTGTGAGTCACTCGAAAGCCATGTGCTGATCGAGATGCTTGGTATGATTGCTGAGCCTCTGCAAACTTGGTCGGGTTGCCAAGTCAGTGGCTGCTGAGGATGTAGCTGTCGGCGCACTTGTGCATGGGATGCCAAGCCTGGTAGTGATGACTTCATTGGGTTGTCAAGCCTTGTGTTGACAGAGCGGGTTCCGGCGTGAGTCACCCGAAAACCATGAAAAATAGTAGGCCAACTATAAAAGAGCAATACGAGCAAGAGTTTGAGCCACTTAATCGATAAAAATGTAGCGAGTCTCCCTAGCGGAGTCGCCAAAAATCTGTACCCTCTCTTTCATCCGGCTATCACCCGGAAGCCCACGGGTTTCCACCGACCTCGCTGGTGGATGGGCCGAGGTACAAAGAATTGAAAGGTGTTTGTGTGAGCGCATCACCATGTGGGGTGGATGGCTCGTTGAACGGAGTCATCACCTTAATTTTGGGTAGAAAACAAGGAAAACCGAATGGGAAAGTGTCCTTCCACCATCGAAATGATAAAACCACGGGAATCACGTAAACTCGTGTAACATGAGAGAACTGGATACGTGGCTCAGGGTACTATTGGGGAAGGTGTTAGGCATCCCTAGACAGCCCGGGCATTCCCGGCCTCTCTCCGGCTCTAGAAATGGAAAATTACGATAGTTAGTCCAACCACCTATGGCCTCATCCTAGAAAACCTTCCAGGGCATTGGGAAGGATAACTTCATCCCTTCTAGTAAAACAAGCGAGAATCGAGTAAAACAAATGAGAATCGAACAAAGTGGGAATTCATACCAGATCTGGCAATAAATGGGGGAGAGAAAGACAAGAAGGTCACCCTTTCAAACCTCTCAGCAGAAGAACTGAAAGTCAGGTGAGGTAGCCAACTGGGCCGCCAGACAGCCGGCTAAATATGTCAGCTACCGTGTCATATCCCCTCTTTGACTAGAGGTGAGAACTTACGTTACCACTTGGCCAGGGCCGGCACGGATGCATGCCGGTGGCCTTATCCCCGAAAGGTGGCTCTGTTCTTTCCGGAAATCAAGAACCATCGAGTCGTACGTTTGTACACCTGAACGGCTGCCGCTAGCAAAGATGCGTGCCAGAGGCGTCAGCCCGGAAATCTTTCCCGGGCATCGGGAATGTAGACCTACATTTCCCAGAAAATAGGGATCGATTGCCGGTTTGTTATACCGGTTCGTCAGCGACGGACCAGCTGGTCCCCCGAACCATCCACCCAAAAATGGGTTTCCAGGGAGCCAGTTGCCGGCCGTTAGTGCCGGTTTGCCAGCAGTAGGCCAGCTGATTCCCCGAATCATTCACCCAAAAATGGGTTTTGGGGGAGCCGGTTGCCGGCTATTAGTGCTGGTTTGCCGGTGGCAGGCCTGTTGATTCCCCGAATCATTCACCCAAAAATGGGTTTTCGGGGAGCCGGCTTGCTGGCGGCGGGCTGGCTGGTTCCCCGAACCGTCTGTGCCAATGGGGTGAATGCTAGAGGTGTCATCCCGAAAATCTTTCTAGGGTATCGGGATGGTAGACTTACGCCTCCCAAAAAATGGGAACCGTCGGGTTGTGCTTCTCGTACACTCGGATGGCTACCGCCATTTTCCCAGGAGGTGTAAGTCTACCCTCCCGATTCCCCAGAAAGACTTCTGGGATGACGCCACTAGGATGCATCCTTGTCGGCGGTGGTTGTTCGGGCGTACGAATAAGTACGACCCGAAGGTTCCCATTTTCCCGAGAGGTGTAAGTCTACCCTCCCGGTGCCCAGAAAAGGTTTCTGGGATGACGCCACCAGCATGCATCCTTGCCGGTGGCGACCGTTCGAGCGTACGAACAAGTACGACTCGGTGGTTCCCGTTTTCCTGGGAGGTGTAAGTCTACCCTCCCGATGCCCCGGAAAGGTTTCCGAGATGGTGCCACCGGCATGCATCCTTGTCGACGGTGGCCGTTCGGGTGTACAAACAAGTACGACCCGGCGGTTCCCATTTTTCCGAGAGGTATAAGTCTACCCTCCCGATGCCCTGGAAAGTTTTTCGGGATGACGCCATCAGCATGCACCCATGCCGACCCTAGCCAAGAACATGAACTCTTGTCCCCTGTCAACGAGGGGGAATATGACACGGAAGCCAGTACCTTTAGTCGGCTGTCCGGCAACCTAGCCGGTTGCCTCACCTGACCTTCAGCTCTTCAGCTAAAAGGTCCGTAATGGTGACCGCTGTGTCTTTCTCTCTCCCATTTATCATCGGACCCCATGCGAATCCACGCATTGGTCAACTTGCTTTCACTGGAAGGGATAAGACTATTCCTCCCGATGCCCTGGAAAGTTTCCCAGAATAAGGCCAGGCATGGCTGGACTGACTGTCGTAGTTTTCCGTTTTAGAGCCAAAGAGAGGTCGGGATTGCCCGGGCTGTTTGGGGGTGCCTAAGACCTTCCCCAATAGTACCTTGAGCCCTGTATCCAGTTCTCTCATGTTTCGTATAGCATTACGCAATTTCACGTTACTCTCGCAATTTTATCATTTCGATGATGGAAGGACATTTCCCCTTCCGATTTTCCTTGTTTTCTACCCAAAAATAAGGTGGCGACTCTGTTCAATGAGCCATCCACCCCACGTGGTAATGCGCTCACACAATCACCTTTCAATTCTCTGTACCTCGACCCATCCGTCGGCGGGGCTGGTAGAAACCCATGGGCTTCTGAGTGATAGCCGGATGAAAGAGAGGGTACACGGCCTGTGGCCCGATTTCCACCTACTCTCTGACAGAAGCCCGTCTTCACTCTACAACCTCAATACTTCGGCATCCAGATTCCTACTATGTGGCTATTGACCTATGAACCTAGCTTCCACCTGCTCCTTAGTGAAAGATCGTCTCCACACTTGGCAGCCTCAACATCACCTTCTTCTTTGTTTTCTCCTTACATATAATTAGTTGATTGATTGTTTACATTGCTTCTACACTCATAAGAATAGTGTTCATACTTTTGGCATGTATAACATTCTACATTAGACTTGAACTCATAGGAATGGTGTCCATACTTTTGGCATGTATGACATTTCACATTTGACTTATTTCGTCTTTCCCTTCCTTGACCAAAGAACTGATCACGATTGTTGAAAGTCATCTTTCCTTGCTCTTGATCTTGAGCACCATGAGTGTTTAATTTTGAGCCATGATTGTTTTGTCGATGATTTGAATATCCTTGACCCCCTCTTCCACAACCTCGATAATTACCATTTTTCTGGAATTTTGTTGTATCCTTGGTTGAGACTTGACTTTGGAATGCTTGATCGATCCAAAGATCTCTCTATGTGCTTCTCATTCATTCATTGCTCATGACCTTGCAACGTTATAGACAACGAGTTGACTGTCATCTTGGCAAGGTCGTGTGTGCTTCCTCTATTGCAACCACGACATGCTCAAAACAAGGGGTGAGTGTGTGCAGAATTTTTTCCACCGTCAACCAATCCTCACATGCTTCATCATACATCTTCATCTAATTTGTCAATGCAAGTACTTCACTTACATAACTTGTCGCAAATTCTGAAGCATCCATCTATAAAAGTTCATATTGACGGCAAAGGTTTGAAGTCTTTTGTGCTTTTAGAATTAATAAGAAATTATGTGAAATAATAGAAAATAATAGTTAAAATTTGTCATTTTTCATTATTTCTCATTAATTTCAAAAGCACAAACACCTTATAACTTTGTTCACCCTATGAACAACTTTGAACGTTCACCAATATGTCCCAACCTCCTTTACATATGTCTCTGCGACAATCTTTTCATACAAATCATCATTCATCCCTTGATGGATGAAATATAATGCCTTCTATCCTTTTTCTTACTCTCC